>VXBQ01016516.1:380277-506332 GCA_013400175.1 Phainopepla nitens | reverse complement strand
CATCAGTGAAGCCCCAAAAGGAAAGTAGACTGCCACTATCAGCAGACATTTTCAAAAAGCTGGGAAATACATCCCTGATCTAGAATATTTCTTGTTTCCTTTCTTAAAAGGTGTTCACAAATTACATTTATTTTTACCTGAATCATGACAATTAGGATGGTCTGGGCTGCAGCAATTCCTCTGGTGCCTGGCTATAGACATGAGCTCTGATTGTCTGGGCATCTCAGATAGACAAGGTCTTGACTGGCAATAGTGTGAACCACATGGACAGACCAGAACGAGTGTAAACATCCCCTTGCCCCCCCAGTACAATTTATTTTTCAGTGTAAAGCAGCCAAATGGGTGCTCTTGCTTTTAGATAGACTCAGTGGTAGGAGTCTAATTTCCCTCTCTCTGTCCCTCACCTCCCAGGGTACCATTGCAATTGCCTCTCCCAGTTTACAGGAAGGAATTGTGAGTCAGAGATCACAGCGTGCTTCCCAAATCCTTGTCGGAACGGAGGCTCATGCGATCCTATCGGCAATGCTTTCATCTGCAGCTGCAAAAATGGCCTGACAGGAGTAACGTAAGTGTCCCTCTCCAGGTGGGCAATGGGAGCTTTTTGTCTCAGTGATGGTGGGCTTTTGGATCAGACATTTTGTACCCAAAAGCTGTGATTCACCTTGCAAAAAATAACCCCAACCTTAGCGCTTATTCCAAGTCTAAGGTAATGACAGCTGAGAAATCCCTGAGACTTGCATGCTCAGAAATGTTTTTTCCTAAACTTACCCTCCTAAACTGTTGATTCAGGATTTATCTCAAGACAGTTTTCTCTGAGATATATCTAAGAGTCACCAGCTTTTTGAACAATCTCACAAAACCTGTGGAGGCTGCTGTGTAATCTTTGTTTTGAAAACTGATCAATTATTTAGTCACCTTAGCCCTGAAATAAAAGGTTAATTTATTGCAGTAGTTTTTTTTTAAATCGCTGCCTTGATCATACACTTGGTGTAGACACAGAAAATCCCAATCTGCCCATCAGCATGCTCTTTCCCTCATCTAGTTTGTCTCCTGTTTGTTCTTTTTCCTCTTCATTTTACTACCTCTTGTTCTTTCCAATTCTCCTCTATATGGTTCCTGTTCTTCCCCCCGCTCCTTGCCTCTAATATGTGTTTATTTCATCTCCAGACATAAACAATTTTACATAGTCACTATATCCTTCTCTTCTCTCTTCTCTTCTCTTCTCTTCTCTTCTCTTCTCTTCTCTTCTCTTCTCTTCTCTTCTCTTCTCTTCTCTTCTCTTCTCTTCTCTTCTCTTCTCTTCTCTTCTCTTCTCTTCTCTTCTCTTCTCTTCTCTTCTCTTCTCTTCTCTTCTCTTCTCTTCTCTTCTCTTCTCTTCTCTTCTCTTCTCTTCTCTTCTCTTCTCTTCTCTTCTCTTCTCTTCTCTTCTCTTCTCTTCTCTCTTTTCTCCTCTCTTCACTTCACTTCACTTTTCTTCCTCTTCCTCTTTCCTTCAATAAATACTTTGATTTTTTACTATATTTTTTCTCAGCTATCTTCTCCTTGAATACCCCTCTAATATTTTGTATTGAAACCCATGTGGTAGTCCAAAACAATATAAAAAAGGAGATTCTCTGTTACATTCAGTAAGCCTCATTAGGGTCAAGGAGCCTTTTCCTATCAGATGCTTTATTTCCTTCTTGATATTTATCAGATGCTTTAAACTCTTATGTCCTTTGTGATATTCCCATTTTATTGTCTTTAAAAAACCCATGGAATAACTGTGGAAAAAATTAACTGTCATTAAATAATACAATAATAACATGATAATTTGCAAAGTACCACAAGGTGTTAACTAATGGCACCACTATGACAAGATAAGGCAGCATGCACTAGCTGGACTGCTTCTTAGTTGTTCTCCAGATTCCAGACTCTCCTTTTCTTCTTTTAAGGTGTGAAGAAGACATCAACGAATGTGAAAGAGAAGAATGTGAAAATGGTGGCTCCTGTGTCAACATCTTTGGTTCATTTCTGTGTAATTGCACCCCTGGCTATGTGGGTCAATACTGTGGTCTTCGCCCCGTGGTGGTGCCCAATATACAAGCTGGGCATTCCTACGTTGGCAAGGAGGAGCTGATAGGAATAGCCGTGGTCCTGTTTGTCATATTTGTGTTAATTGTTCTCTTCATCATTTTTCGCAAGAAGGTTTTCAGGAAGAACTATTCCCGCAACAACATCACACTCGTGCAGGATCCGGCTACTGCGGCCCTGCTCAACAAGAGCAACGGCATCCAATTCAAGAACATCAGGAACAGTGGAGACAGCAGAAATATCTACCAAGAGGTTGGGCCCCCACAGGTGCCGGTGAGGCCCATGGCCTATACCCCGTGCTTCCAGAGTGACTCACGGAATAACCTGGACAAGATAGTGGATGGGCTTGCTGTGGAGCACCAGGAGATGACAACGTTTCATCCTGAGTCCCCCCGAATACTGACAGCCAGGAGGGGGGTGGTGGTGTGCAGTGTAGCTCCAAACTTGCCTGCTGTGTCTCCCTGTCGCTCCGACTGTGACTCCATCCGGAAGAGCACGTGGGATGCTGGGACAGAAAGTAAGTAGCACTGCAGGCCTGTCTCATTCTTCCCTGCCAGCAGTAAGGGCTGCCGTCAGGGTGCAGCAGCTGCAGTGCACAGGTACTCTTAGTGCTCCAGCCTAATACATGTGTATTGTTACGTTTCTCCAAGTGCTCTGGTTTAATTTTGAAAGGTTATAATTAAACCAGGCATACAAGACCTCTACTTCTATGCATGAAGTATAACTAAAATCATTTATTTCACTTGTTTGGAAAGCATATGTAAGTGCTCTGAGCATTTTTCAAGTGATACAAAGCAATCATCTTTCAATTGGAGAAAAAACAATTTGGGGCAGAATTCTCAAATATAAGTTCTATTAGGTTCAGGCTGTTTGTTTCCCAAGGGAGTTAAACTATTTAAACCTTCTGCAAGAAGCAATCCTTTTTTGCATCAGGGAGAAATGAACGTATATTCCCTACTTTCAGTGTCTGTGAAGTGAAGCAGAAAATCACGTACTGCTTGATATATGGGATCACCTTTTCAGGCCATTGCATTCCCCTCTGCATTCAGTATGAGAGTCATCACAGAATTTTCAATCCTCACGCTTACCCTATTTGTGCTCTGATGGTTCCTCACCTGATAACACAGTGCTCCCTCCATTCCTGAACGTGTTGCTAGAGATGCAGCAAACTTCACATCTTCTGTCATGGCAGGAAATACCAATTTTCTGGGACAGAGTTACAGCCCTACGTCACCTATCCTTGTAAGTCAGAACATGTCATATGGACTGGGAGATGTTTGCTTCACCATATATGATTTTTTTAAAGGGTGTTTTCTCTTATTAGGAATTTTTCCTAATGCATCTTCCAGTACCTGTTGGGGAGGGCTTACAAGAAGGCTGAAGATGGACATTTCACAAGGGCCTGTAGTGATGAATGGCTTTAAGCTGAAGAAGGATAGGTTTAGATTAGCTATTATTCTTTACTGTGAGGGTGGTGAGGCACTGAAACAAGTTGCTCAGAGAAGAGGTGGATGTCCCATCCCTGGGAGAATTCAAGGCCAGATTGGATGGGGCTCTGAGCAACCTGGTCTATTGAAAGATTCCCTGCCCATGGCAGGGAAATCTTTAAGGTCCCTTCCAGCTCAAACTGCTCTATGATTCTGTGATGTTCAATCCTGTTGCAAAGCTTTAAGCAAAGGTGGCACATAAAACTGCACAATCCAGTCCTGTAGTTGAAAGCAATAGGAACTGAGGAATAGAGAGAGAATCTGGCAACAGGTCAAGAGGACAGCATCATGCTGTGCCAGGGCAGGTTCAGGATCGACATCAGGATGAATTTTTGCTCTGAAAGAGTGGTCAAGCCTTGAAATGGGCTACCAAGAGAGATGGTGAAGTCACCATCCCTGGAAGTGTTCAAGAAATGATTGGGCATGGCACTTAATGCTATGGTTTGGTTAGCACAGTGATGTTCAAAGGTTGGCGTCTTGGAGGTCTTTTCCAGTCTTATGGAGTTTATGATTCTCTACCTGTGCCCCAGTCTGCACATTTGCATCCAAGGCAACACAATGGCTAAAGTCTTGTAGTGAAAAATTGAATTAATTTTCATTTATTTGGGCTGTATTTCAGGGTTGTATTTTGTCTGATCTTTTAAACCTTTAAATGTAGTTATGCTGATTGAAAGCATCATCACACCAGCCTCCACACATGCTTTTTTCTATATTCTCCTGGGTGTTAGTGCCACAGGCACTGCTGGTACCAGTATGAATTTCCGCACACCAGGAGGCCATACCGGGGAGACAGACCTCAGCTGTCACAGAGTGGGAAGCAGTGCAGCTTCGTTGCTGTAGCACTTATTCCATCAGCTCCATACCCTGTGTCTCAGCAGGAGCAAATCAGCTCTTACTGTGTGGAGGTGTGCCATGCTGGGTAGAAATACCTACAGCTGGCAGGCAGAGAGCTGTACTTACATGCTGATAGCACCTGAGCTTCTTCATTTGTAATTGACTCAGGTATCTCAGTGCTTACAATGGAGGATAACTCTTTGTGTTCCTGATTATTGCCCATATGATGTGTAGTTGAATGTGTTTATTTATATGTGCTTAATTATGGGAGAATTTATACCGTAGGTTGCAGTTACATTTCTAAACAGTAGAATTGTGAAGAGTGAATGTCTCTGATTAAAAGCAGTGTAAATTGAAGCATAATCTATTATATGTCAGAGATGGAGCTATCAAAATCTGATCCAAGGGCCACTGATATGAATAACAAGATGCACAGTAACTTTACTGAGCACTGAATGAGCCTTTAATGAGGCCCTCAAATTAGGAAATGAACAGTAAAGATAAATGTAACTGTAATCTCTTGTATAAGCTGTTTATACCATATTCCTTAAGTCATCATTTCCTTTCCTGTTGAGACTATATGTCATCTAAAAAGGCAATATTGAATACAGATGTTTCTTCCTTGATTACAGTGTTGTCAGCCACTTGAAAGACTCAAGTACTACAAAAGTCTAGGTATCTTTACTAACTGCTTTCTTGATGAGTAGGTCATGTCCTCTGTGTGAAGGAAATAATTTTATTCTGACTCAGATAATAGAAGGCACGATTTAAATGTGTCCATGATATAAATAGATACATGTGCATACCTAGAGAGTACCATTTTGCTTTGTCTTTGCTGTCAATGAAGGTAAAGGGGTTGATGACGCTGAAGAAGTGACCTGTTTTTCAGGAAGTAATAAAGGCAGCAACTCTGAAGTACAGTCCCTCAGCTCCTTCCAGTCTGATTCGGGAGATGATAATGGTAAGAAATGATTTTGTCTTTATTATGCTGTGGGAAAAGCTACTTATCTCTCTTTCTAAGATTATTAAAACATTTATATGACATCCTGCAACCCTTTAACGATGCCAAAAGTAAAATCGTTGTGGGTTCAAATCATCACTTTGTGTTCCACCTACTAAATCATAGAAACGTAATAAAAATCTTGATGCTAGGGGCTGTTGTATCAGGACCAGGCTTTACAGCAAATTAGAGGTATGATACAGCAGAGTCACATTGGCAAGATGTAAGTTGACTAATAGGTTGCAAGTGTAACTGTAGAATTTATATAATTTTCCTTCTTGAAAGAGCATGACTTTTATGTTTCACCAGTCAAATAAAAGGGATTTCTGTGCTATTTGGCAGGTCTCAATGAGGGTCCCAACAAAACTCTGCTGGTGCTCAGCTGTAACAATGAGCAGATGAGCCAGTCCCCAGTGTCTTGGCTTCTCCCAGGCAGTCACAGCTCAGCAAACAATACAGCACCATAAAATCCTTGTTCAGTGCTTACTCAGTGCCTGCCTCTCAGGTCCTGCATCATTATCTCAGTGGGTGACATGGGCAGAGCCGTACACAGCCCACTAAAAAGCCCACAGAGTCAGAGCAAACCTTTGTTCCTGCGACCCACGTATGTTGAGCAGTGGGCCTGAAAAAAGTCAAGATGTTCCTGCTGGGGAGGGATGGTGGCTGTCAGGGAAGCCTTATTCAGACACACAGAAAAAGACTAGCACAAAGAAATTGTACTTGATTTCCTCAGCCACCAGTTAATGAACTGTCTGTAGACTCAGTTCCTCACTCATGTCATGCAGCTGTTCTCTAGGAACTCTGAAATGTTGGAAAAAGCACTAATAGTGCTTTTTTTTTTTGTTCCAATGTGGCTGAAGCATTACAATTATTTTTGTCAGGCTTCTCAATACTTTTCTGCCCCTGCACCAAAAAAAACCTTTTAGCCTTTTTTAAAGATAAGTATTATTTAATGACATTATAGTTACCTTTGGAATAATTATTCAAATGGTCATGTATTGTACTTTGTTACTTTTTAATCTCCCAAATTCTAATTAGACATTTCAAATTCCTGATCCTGTCTCCACTGAAATCATTGACACAGTACCCACAGAAGCTGGATTGGACCTTCTGTGCCCACTCATTCTTTGTGAAAGCTGCATTTAAAATATGGCCTTTAGAGATAACATTTCTAGTTCAGGGTTCAAACAAATCCATATCTTCAGGGAGAACAAGGGAAGAAACTTAAATCATCTGAGTCATTTGCAGAGATCGATGCAAGACCGCACGCTCTGGTTTGCTTGAAGCAGCAGGGGAGGTTTACAGTGAAAGGTTTACAGGCAAGGTTGTAGTGAAAGAGTCTAAAGGGCAAAGCCAGGCATAAGTAAGCATATATATATATATTCACATGCCTGTACTTTAGGGCTAATGGATAATCCTCCTGAAGCCGTAAATCCTTGCTCTTCTTGTGATTTTAATTCTTTGTACTTCACATACCTGCAAAGGTTAGAAGGTTGTCAGTGAAACCACAACAAATGCATTTCAGCATCCACACTCTTTGATGAGACAGGACAGTGGCTCCTTCTCCAAAGTCCTTCCTCCAAAGCCAAGAGCAGTGCTGCAGCATTCTCAGACTAGCAGAGGGGACAGGCTTGTGTCGTACAGATGTACAAATGGCTGTGCTGACTTGTGAAGCTGGGTGGCATCTTCTGACTGGAGAAACCTATCTTGCAGCAGAGGAGCACTGAGATGAATCCCATTGAAGGTGCAGGCAGCCTCCACTCACCCTCTCCAGGGCTCTTGGAGCCTTCTCTTGCTGTGTCAAGGGTTTGTCTTACCATGAAAACTCACATGGGGTGAGATTTTGAAGCTACTATTTTTTCTCTCGCTTTATTTCTCCCACATTTAAATTGCTCAGCTTCCCTAGTCTTTCTGTGGGTAGTCAGCAGTAATTTTTGTAGTCCAAAATCTGAGCAATGCTGTATTTGAGCATTTATTTGCACTGAGCTATGTGGGATGGGGCTCCCTCCCTTCTGTGTACATGCTCTACGCAGCTCCCACCAGAGCCAACCCTGAGCTGCAAAGAAAACTGTGCAGGCCCTGGTTGTTGGCCTGTTTTTCACTCAGTTTTTTCCTCTAATAGTTTACAGCTGCCCTCCATCTTTTTTCCCAGCCATGCAGCACTAATTGCATGGAGTCCCTTATTTTTCTATAATGTTTATTATGCATTAGCCAGTACAAGTCTCCTTTGTATAATTACCATTGCTGTTGATGGCATAAATATGCTGATCATAGACACAAAACAGAGGTCCTTTGGTTTATCAAGGCTCTTTTTGCTATGCCCTCACTAGAACTGAGGAAACTAGATGATATACCTGATCCCATGCCCAAAATTTAGCAAAGATGTGAAAATATTCAACGTGTATCTGTACTGTTAACACATTTCTTGTGACCTCTTAAGTCTGTTGACTGTGTGAAACAAAAAAATATATTTTGCCCCACATTTCTGGTCCCTTTCTCAGCCTGCTCCAAGCAATTGGTTTTCTCATAACTAAAGACAAAGGAAAAAGGAAGGATCCAGTGCCCACTCATCCAGAGCTTTCCCTTCAGTTTTGATGGGGTTTATTTCAAGTTCTCAGAGGCAGGGGTGTTACGTGGTGCAAAATGCAGATCATCTAGAGGACCACACATTATAGGCCGCCATGTTAAACAGCTGCACAGTCTATATTAATTATTTCAAGGGAAATGTTTTGTTGGAACACCTGCAGAGAACGCACAAAGCATTTGTGAAACTATTCTGTCAGACATAGGTCAAAATTTGAACCACAGCTACATAGATGTGTCCTCCTAATTATAGCTGTGCTGCTTAACCTCCCTGAGGTATTACATGGCATGGCACAGACAGTAAATAAGTAAAACATTCCTCTTAGGAAATAGATTGAGCTTAACACCGTTTCTGATGGTGTGATGGGCTAAAAGATAATGATCCTTGGAGCACATGGCACCATCTCTGGAGACCTCTAAGCAAGAATGAATTAGAAATTAGTCTCAGGTAGACAAGATACTGCTTTGGTTAATTGAATCAGCTGACCAGTCTACTTGAATTTATGAGGTGATACACATCATCCCATATGCCTTTCTGGTTTGGAATTTATCACCACTCTGAAGATATATGGGATTATCTGAAATGAAATGTCCTGCAACCCACTGCATAAATCATGCACTGGTCAGCAGCCTTTTTTTTTTTTTTTTCCCAATGCCAGTTCTGTCTGTTGAGAGAATTTATTGTGGTAACATACAATGTGTGTTTTAAATACTAACCTGAAGTTGTCCTTCCCCTCCCTTTATTTTCTGCTTTCCCTCCCCTGCAAGCTTCCATAGTGACTGTCATACAGCTTGTCAACAATGTAGTTGACACTATAGAAAATGAAGGTATTTAATTTTTTTTTTCTTGTTATACAACAATGCTTCCTGTTTTCATTGTGAAACATTCCAGCAGAACCTCACTAATCTACACTGACCAGCAATCCTGTGGCAGGGATTGGGTTTTGCAGATCAGCATGTTCACCAGCAAACATGAAAATGCCAGAGGAATGTACCACAGAATATCTGTGGGTAACTGGAGGTGGTAGAAAAGGTGTCAAGCCTTCATCCTCTTCTGTTCAAGTCAATGTTTCTGTTTGTTTACTCTCATTGCCTTCAGAGAAAATAATAGACTGCTAATGGAGCCATATCATGCAGATAATCCTGGCTGCAGAGACTGGGAAAGAGAAGATGACCCAGGAAGTCTGTAAAGTATCCCGTGCTGCAGCAGAGCTGGGTTATGTACTCCAGTGGTCTCCCACAGAGAGGAAGGAGCACAGTGCTGGTTGGCTGAGGGCTGGTTTCTCCCAGGAAACCCTGCCAGGCAGCGGATGTGTGGGCACAGCTCCAGGGATGCCATGGCTCTCCCATGGCGTGGGTGTGCCCATTCAACAGAGCATGGCAGTGTGCTCAAGGACCCAACACTCACCTCTTCCACTGACCTCCTGGGTAACCTCAGGCATATCATGTTATAAGTGAACCTGTAACGCGGGGATATCACTGTTTTCTTTTTTCCATAAAGCACTGAGGAAATGTCTTGTTATCATAGATAAACATTACTTTCATTTATTTTACAACATTTTTCCTACCCTTGGGCAAATGTCAACTCAACATCAACTCAGGTTATCCACAAGTCGAAAATTTCTTATGTCCTTAGCAAATTTTAGACAAATTTTGCATACTTCAGGTAATATAGTCTGCATAATACATAAAGATGATTAAGTAAATTATTTTTGTGAAACTACTGATTTTTTTTCTTGAGCCAGTGTCGTGGTAATTTTGAAAAACACTTTTACTCCTAGCTAATGATGCCACTTGAGTATTTGTTCATAGTACATTTACTGATTTCCTGAAGTGTAAGAGTGCCATTCTTCTCACTATAAAAAGAAAAATTAACTAGCCAAGGTTAATTCAAAATAAAGTCCCATTCAAAAATAAAAGAAATAACCTTGAAAAGAAACCACAGGCACTGCACATGACCTTGCCTTCCTAAGGGAAAGTTTAAGCGAACACACTGGCTCATTATCATCCTTTACAGGTCAGGAAAAGTCAGTCTGGGGGCAGTTTCAAGAGACTGTCACTGAAAATGTTTTGCCCACTTCCCAGTTCCTTATATGAAATTCAGGATTCTTGCCTGCTCTGCAGCGGAGCTAGTGGAAGTGGTGAATAATTAGCCACACTGGAGCTCTGGGCGGAATCAGTGCCACGGAGTCATGGGAGGATGGGGCTCCCGCCCCAAGGACCTTACCAGGGTTGTGCAAGTCAGCAAATTAGTGAGGTTCTCCTGGATCCTGATGCACACAACTCAGAGGGCCCTGATAGTGCCTCAGGTGCAGTGCCATCACACTGACCCAAGTACAGCAAAATTCACTGTGCAAAGAAGAGAAAAGTGCAGAAGAGAGGTTAGGGCCGGTTCAGACACTGCTGCTAAGCCTTTAGCCCTCCTCACTCCAGGACGTGGCAGAGCAGGTAGAGAACTCCTGCCTGGCTGTCGAGCAAAGGGAGAAATCCCCATCACCACATGCTCCCTGTGGTGATGAGCAAGGGCAAGCGTGGTCTTAGTAGGTGAAGGGCTGGAGAAGTCTTCTCTGCCCTCGCCTGTGTCTGAGCCACAGAGGTTACAAGCTGTGATGCCATAAAGGTCTGTTTCTCCTGCCAGACCTCCTTCAGCAATGTCATCCAGAGACTTTGCCCGATGACTGCTTGCATGAAGCCCAGTAACATGTGGCTGAACAAGAGCATATCCATCTAGAAAACGCTGCAGCTTATTCCCTGCTCTTGTCTCACATAAAACCTCTTTCCTTGCTCTCTCCCCCACCCCTGCACCCTCTCCATACTGGAATGCCTCCCTCCCCACCGGCTAGCATGGCAGTGCAGGTGGGAGGTGGGTGTGGGGTTGCGGAGCGTTGTAGCTGATAGCCCCATTAAATGGCTTTGTATTCTATTCTATTCAGGTTCTTATACCGTGCCCATCACCATGGTATCTGAGCCCAGGTGGGCCCAGATTTGTTTGAACCGGCCCTGAGAATGGTAGATTCTTATTTTTCTGTTTCAAAGTGAACAAGTGAGAGAAAAATGTACTTTGCGATTATAAGCCGTGTCGATGGTGGATAGCCCTTTTTTGTGTTAAGAATTACAGCTCTGATGTAATTCTGTATCTGTTCAGTGAGGGTAAATAATTAAGATATGATAGAAAAGGAATATAATACACGACATAAACATTTCTTTATGTATGTCTGTATTTGACAGGCAAGCTTATCTTTTATGTTAAAATAAAGAATAATTAAAAATCCTTCTAAAATGACACCATGGCAGCTGTACTTTAGAAATATGCATGCAGAGTTTTATATTTTCACATGTAATACAATGCTGGTGACAAGCTCCGAGTTACCAGTTTTTGCTTTTCACTTTGTATCTGACAGTGTCTGTTATGGATCAAGGACAGAACTACAACAGAGGTGATTTTTCTGGGACACCTTCTGCCTGTGGGCCAGGGTGGGCAGAGCACTGACTTGATCTCTTTGGTTTTTTTCTTGAACTGCTTCACGTGTACTCTTTTGTTTGAATTCTGATGGGTTCAAAAGATGCATGAGAATGGTCAGCCACTTTTTTTGTTTCAAAATTCAGTTTTCAGTCAATCAGGTTATTTGCTTGCACACTTTCTTGAAGTCATTGGAGGTGGAAGGGGAGATAAGATTCCATAAGCATGTTGACTGCATTGAAAGATTTTTTTTCAAATAACTGTGATAAGCAGTAATTCAGACAATTTGATTTCTTGGACTCATAGTTTCTAATACAACGCAGTAGCACCTTAGAAAGCAAAATGCCTGAGAGCGGTCGTGTTTTGTTTCTTTGCTTGTTTGCATTAGCATCACAGTGCAATTTATTCTCCTCCTCTCCCCCTCTGGTCAGAGCATGGCTGACCTGTGTCAGTGGCCTGTGGCGCATGCTGTGATTTGAATGTGCTGTGAGGACTCAGGCCAGTGCATGCAGGACACTCTGTTCCCCTCCGTGGTCTCATCCTCACAGAGCACTGTGGTTCTCTTCCCTGCTGCAGCGTATCATTGGGATACCTCTGACTGGATGCCCAGCACTCGCTTGTCCGACATTGAGGAAGTGCCCAATTTTGAGACGACCGATGGAGGCTCGGCTCATCACGGCAGCACCAGAGAACTGGAAACAGATTACTACCTTGGTGGCTACGACATCGACAGCGACTACCCTCCCCCTCACGAAGAGGAGTTTTTGAGCCAGGACCAGTTACCACCTCCTCTTCCCGAGGATTACCCAGACCAATATGAAACCCTCCCACCCTCGCAGCCGGTCTCAATGGCAAGTACTCTCAGCCCTGACTGCAGGAGACGGCCGCACTTCCACCCGAGCCAATACCTCCCTCCCCACCCGTTCCCCAATGAGACGGACGCCGCAGGATCTCAGACTGGGAATGAATTTAGTACTTTTGCTGTTGGCCCAAGCCAGAACACAGAAAATGTTGGTGCAGGTAAGATGCCCTTATCCTTGCACAACTCTCTCAATGCCTCCTCCTCTGACGTCTCAGCTGGCTGTGGCTTTGATGACTCCGAAGTAGCCATGAGTGACTTTGAAAGCGTGGAGGAACTCAGCCTAGAAAATGTTCACATTCCATTTGTGGAGACCCAGCAGCAGACACAAGTGTAAAGGAAGCTCCTTTCTTCTTCTTCCTCCTCCTCTTCTTTTATTTTAATTTTGTCATTTGGTCCAATTAATAGTATAAATATTGAGAAGAAATTTTACTGAAGGTGTGTCTATATATATATTGGGCAAAGAAAAGTACAGTATAACCCATTATTAACTTGTTCAGAAATGATACTGTATGTGCAGACACGAAGAGACCAATTGTGTTAAGTATTACACATCACAAAATTGTTACAGACAATCTGGAGAGTGTGTACCTTCTATTTATTACCAAAAGTAAAACTCAGCTTTTGAGGCAGGGGGAAAAATAACTGCTAAATAATTTCTTTCTCTCTCACAAAGTTGGGTTGTTTTGGGGGTTTTTTTGGCATTGTGTTATTAAAAGTGTTACAGTGTTATGATCTCCCCACAGTATTAAGGAACGGGTATGGATCATTCTAGGATGCACTGTTGCATGAAATTTTATGTCAGCAAAGAGTGAAAGCAATTGATTGCTGGGGCTGCTGCATGCAACACGTCAGATGGCTAAAAAAAGGAACATTGACAAATCGACCTATCAAAGACAAGTGACCAGTTATTTGTCCATAAATATTTATCTATAATTCTGTTTATTACATAGCATTTCATTCTACTTTGTGTAGAGTAACACATAAAACATATTATATTTACTCCAAATTGGCTTACTTTGGTTGTCATTTTTAAAGCCTGATGTCAGGTGCATATGCATAGCTTTGCCCAATAGGACTTCCCGAAATGTCAGAGTTTGGCTCAGGAGTGGCCTGGTTTTGCTCCAGCTCTGTATGCACAGCCTCTCTTAACATGTATGCATCGTGACCATGCATCTGAAAACATGGGGTAACCTACAGAGCTGATCATTTTTTGGAAACTTCTTGCTTGGGCAATCAGCTCTTTAACAGCAGTCCTCATGCTGCAGTTACTGCAGTAAAATTAGTTGCAATTTAATTACGTATTAGGCTGCTGTAACCTCACATTGTTAGTTTAATATCTTTTGGCAAATGTCCATCCCTAGAGTTCAGGGAATGAGTTCTCAGCTGCTGTAGACTGACTCAGTCAGTGGAGCTGCTTGAACGGACTGTGGCCAAAGATCTGTCGCTAGATTTTCCACTGGGTGCATGATTTTGTAGGATTTGAGTACATCCAAAGGTTCTTTGCAGACTTCAGAATATTGTTGTAGAATCAAGAAAACCATGGCACCTATATGCTTTTATGCTTCCCTCAGCCTGATTGGAGTAAATGGTCATTCACATTGATTTGATCAGAGCAGTCAAGTGTAGTCTGGAAATACGGGATTTTCACTCAATGTATTAAAGCAGAGTTTACACACCAGTTGCTTGGTGCTCTGAAAATGTTTTTACCACTGCATTTTACAGTGTCTGTGTACCTTACCAGCGAATGTGAGTCTACAAGCCTGCATTACTGTTGGATTTTCCTTCATTTCTTCTATGGCATAATTCTGTCATTCTGAAAAGCTACCGAATACCTAAATCATTGTGGTAAATTAACAGATTCATTACCAGGTTTCCTGTGCTGCTTTCCATGTCCTGTCCCTTGGTCAGTCACCTTACCTGGATAGTTTCAGCAGTTGTATGCCAGGGCATGTTCTTGACTGACATGAGTTTCACACAAAATTAAATTGTGGGCCATTTCTTGACATACAGGAAGGGTTTATTCAGGAATTTTACCCAGCACAAAGAAATTACTAGTAGAATGTAATTTAAATAATTGCGGCTTGTAACACTTCTAATAAAACAGGATTTCTAGAATTCTTGGAGTAGGTACAGTGTGTTGCTGCTTCCCTCCAATCTCTCATATAGCTGTGAAAGATTGGTGTGGATATTTTCTTTGGGATGATGCAACAGTTCTTCAGTAGAAAACACATCATTATGCAGGTATATCAGTAAAATGAGTGAACTTCTAGAAAGAATGTACTGCACATACAAGTATTATCAAGTACTTGTCTGCAAATAGGTTCTGTCCATTGAATTTATGAATGTCACTTGGTCTTCTCAAAGTAAACATGCTTCTGTAACAGTGATATATTCTGAATGTGCTCATGGTCGTTTCAAACCCTTTCCCTAATACTATTCCTGTGTTTTTAAAAAGAAAAAAATATGGAAATTTGTACTGTGATTGCAAGGAACCGAGGGATTTGCCAGAATGTCATAAAATGGTTTGGCAAGCCTAGAGGCACAGATAGAGGATAACTTGTATTGTTCATGAAGTCTGTGTTATAGGAAAGGAAATGCAATTAGATTGATGTCTCTTCAAGAGTTAGGAGCGTCAGAGTTGGCAAAGCAATTCTGCAAATTTAGCTGCACTTTCAAAGCTTGTATGACCTTCTGAGAATGTGATGCTCTCTTAGCATCAGGCTGCAGTTTACATGAGGTTTCCTCCTACTCAGTTTTGGTTTGAGACATTTTTATCCATTATGCAATTAATTCTGTTCAAGCCCCCAGATAGTTATTAGGTGTACTTGTCACCTGTCTTCTGTAGTGAAAGTTCTTGCATAAGCCTGAGACACCCAGTATCAAACCTTTTACTGGGACATATCAAAAGTGTCACGAGGGAGCACGATGGGAGCCTAGTGATTGCCATACAAAAAAAAAAAAAAAATCAATGTTTCTTACCAAGCTTGTTGCCTCAGTAATATATTGTTGGTAGTGAGTTTTAATAGTAAAATATGCATAAATACAATGTATAGAATTTTTTCTGTTTGATGTTGTTGCCATTTCATTTCACTGAACGCCTTCTTATTAAAGTGCTGTTGGGAAGGTGCCAAGGATCACCCGTTCAGCCTTCTCTGTCCTATTCATGATTTCTATACCTCACTATCTCCTCCCCTCCAAATCCATCTTTAGATTCCCCTCTGTGAATATTGGTACTTCTGTGGCCTTTCTGGTTTTGTTCAGGCTCTTTTTGATAATGATAAGACCTAAATGCAGATCTAAAGGTGAAATACCTCTTCGGGAGAAAGATTTTCATATTAACATCTCTTGTTAAACCAAGCCATTTTATTTTCTTTTTAATTACTACTCCACACAAACAAGTCAAAATCTTCTAATCTGGAACATAAGAACACATTCATAACATAATGTAAGAATTACTGTTCATATTAGCACTTCCATTATATATTTCATTTTTCTGTCATATGATGATTTTTTGTATCACTGCTGCTGTCAAGTCCCTGGTTCTGCAAGAGCTACCCTGCACATCTCTGCTTATGCTGTGTGGCTGTATTTCAAACTACATCCCTGTAGATGGCTCCACTACATGATATTTTCTCTCAGAATCATCTGTAGCAGATGATTTCATAGGCTTAATGAAGTACTTTTGAGTATCACTGGCTTATAACTTAGGATCGAGAAAGTTTTTGCTTTTTGGAAAGAAGCAGCAAGAGAAAAAAAACCAACTTGTTAAAATGCAAATACACATTTATATCAGAAATCACGAACTTTGCCCAGGTATATGAATCTAAGTAAAAGGGTGCTTGTTCTCTGCATTTTGATCAAGTTGAGAATGTCATGCACAGTGCTGACCTTTTTAGTAACATTGACAATGGAAGGAGCCTTACAGTGACTACAGCATGATTTATTCTCTCAATACCACATTAGGTGGCCTTGTGCAAAAAGAAAAATAAGGCTTATGTACCATTCTTCAGTATGTTAATTACTTTACTTTGTATTATAAACTTTAAAAAAAAATAAAAGGGCAAAAACCTCCCACAAAACTATAGATAGTGGATGTAGTTGCTCTCCTTGACCGCTACCTTTAAGTGGAATAAGGGGCCAAATGTGACACCGTGGAGCTGTAGAATCACTTCCCTCCCATGGGAGAAAATGGACAACCCCACTAGCAGCCCGCCATAAAGTTGCCTTCCTCTGGGACCCTCCTATAGGATACAGCATATGAAGGCAACCAGGAGGACTTGAGAATGCAGAGATTCACTACAGAACCATGATTTCCGGTCAATCAAGTTGTTTTCCTTAAGCTCGGTTACTTCTTTGATCCCAAACTATCCCATGGGTTTCTTTAACATGTAATTCCAGTAAAAGGCTGGAAGGAGTCAAAGGCTTCTCACTGCCACTGTTTTCCTGAACCTGAAAGTTGTGTGCTCCATCTATCAAGCAGGGTCTCCACCTTTGCATGTCTCACAAATAACTTAGATTTTGATCTTTGGAATTTTTTCTCCAGTTCTCTAAATTCTCTAGCATAGTCTGAAGTAGTGAGAGCCTTGCTGTATCAGTACCCTCTCTAGTCAGAAACTCAGTGTGGCAGCAGCACAGTGAATAAAAGCATGTCATGAAAGGCTGATCAGTGGGGAGGCCTGTTGTCTCTGTGAGCCAGGCAGAGACATTTTGAGAATATGACATAAAAGTTGTTGCTCTTGTCTCCTATATATTCCATCATAAAGAAAAATGTGGGCTGAACAGGACAAATGCTAAGAACACACTTCACTCTTCATGAAGTTTCTGCTTGAAAAAGCTAAATGGATGCTATAGTAAGTATGTCTTTACAGTCAAAAATAACTGCAGTCATGGGAGAGGGAGTTGAAGGTTCCCTGGACCAGTTCTGCTAAGCTTCATTTGAAAAAGAAACATCCTTAATAATGGAGGAAGCCAGCTCTTCAGAACCAGTATGAAAGTACATCTCTGTTTTGTAGATAATGTTTGGAGCTAGTCACTCAGTAATAATGGGCATTTCATTGGTTTCCAACAAGAGTTACATCTTCAGCTTCATTCCCTGATGGTTTAACATCATTTACCATATGGTAAAAACTGTGCTTTTTGCCTGTTTCCATCTCTGCCCCTCTCAATACACCAAACTGTGATTTGAGCCTCAGAAATTTAGACCATTGCCCATTACCCATGGTTTTTAGCCTGTGTTTCATGAACTTGACATTGAACATCTCCGTTATCAGAAGGGCCATTCAGTTAGTAAATTAGCTGCATCATCTAAGGGATGGGCGGATGGGGAGGAAATGAAATTAAATTCATTTCTTTATGTAATAATGAAAAGCAATAATTGCAAATATGTCGTATTACACAAAGGCCATAAGTAATCTTTACCAGTGTTATGAGTGCACTTGAACTGTATTATGGAAAGAGATTGGAGCCCTCAGAACTGTAGCATTCTTTTGTCATAGGAATACCTGAAACATTATTAATCAGCAATGCAATGAGCCCATACTGCCGCTTTTCAGGAGATGACAAAGATGTTTAGGAGTGAAAGCAGTTCTCTTTAAAGCACTGTATTGGAAAAGATTGTCTTGTAAATTTTACCTGTCTCAAGCAGGCTGGTTTGTAAAAGATGTATGTTTTGGTGTTTAAAAAAAAGTTTATAAAATAATGTATATAATGGTTTCAAATTATCAGGCTTTTGTAGATATTTGATGCCAATCAGGTTGCTTTAATTTCTTTTGTTTGTTTGTTTGTTTGTTTGATATAATTCTAAAGAATCTTCAAAGTTGGTTTAAACTTCTAAGATAACAGAAAAAAACAAAAACATTTTAGATATGAAAACTTTTTAATCATTTCAAAATGTACTGTAACTTTCCTTTGGGTTCAGCTCTTTTTGTTTAACTTCTTTCTGGTTTTAAGAAGATTTTTTAATTGACTTTTTTAAATGAATATGTTTTGCACAAAAAACGTAGAGATATGATTTTTATTCCATTTCAAGTAGGTATTAAGAAATGTCATTTTTCCAATGACAAGAAATTCAACCTTATGCAAAAGGGAAGGTTTATCACTCTGAGTGGGTATAGTTCTTCATCTGAAAACCAGTTGTTCCTTCATAATTGCTGTTGGCAGTATTGTCTTGTGTTCTTTTGCTATAAAAACAAAACAACAACAAAAAAAAAAGTGTACAGGTTTGTAACTGCCAGAATTTGCTAAAGTTGATGGTTAAAATAAGTTTTCCAAGTAAACAAAAAGAAAAGCCCAGCTGTGTTGACTGCTTCTTGATTTTTCTCCTACTTTCTAAGGAGGGAGCAAGATAAGATACACCAGTTCTTCAAGGAATGTCGCATTTCATTCCCTCCCTGTGTTGCAGAAAATGCTCGGTTTTGAGCTCTTTAAATTAATTTCATTATTATGTGGAAATTCCTCTGTAGGGGCCCCTACTTGCACTGCAGAGCACTCTTGCCAAGAGCTGCTTAGCTGATGTGTGTAAGCTAAGGCAGTTCCCTAATTAAATCCACATCTTCAAAGAATGCAAAAAGCATCATTGCATCATGTAGCCATCTAGACAGTGAGCTCCATCAACAGGGGCAATGTCAAGGGACAGTGCAGCTGTCTAATTGCTGTGTGGGGGTAGAAGGAGTGGATGTGTAAAGCAACATCCCACTCCACAGTGTGCCTGCCTTGGGCATCTCTATGCTCCAGCATCACGGCACTGGCAGATGGGACCAGCTGGGACAGGTTCATGTGTGTTTGTTAGCAATGCCCCTGGAAAGCGATGTCATTGTGCTGGGCATGGTACTCAGTCTGGCCAGGGGCTTGCATTCAGGGATGTCCCATTTATTCCTCCTTCATCACACCTTTTCAACTCCACAGCCCAAGCTGGCCTAGCTGGGCTGCACTGAAGCATGTCTTCAGAAGCTCAGTGTAGGAAGAAGGGGAGACAGCCCTTCCCAAGCTCTGCCATGACACAGCCAAGAGCACCCCTCCTGCTGCTGGGGAGGAGGGATGCTGCCTGCAGTGGGTGTCCATTAGAGCAAGGACTCAGAGCAGTGTTTCAGTCACCATCAGTCAGGACACAAATATCCCTTCTCAGCAATCTTTTAAGATTTAAGGTATAAGCTGTAGAAAGGCAAAATACCAAGTCAACATTAGAAGTTTCTCTTCCCTCAAGAATCCCTTTTCTTTTTTTCCTAGCATGGATAACTACCTTATTTTAGCCAGTTTCCTATTTAATTTTCTATTTCTACTTGTAGAGGATCTTTTTTTTTTCTTTTCTACCATTACCAGTAGGTCTTGACACAATCTCAGGGAAGTACTTGTGGTGGCAGAAGTAGCCTGGCAGCTCGGCAAGGCTCACTGTTACAGTGAGATGAAGCAGAACATTAAAGGGGAAAGTGACTGTAGTTTAGAGGACATTCAAGATTAAATAATGCAAAATTCTTGCTTCAGTTCAATGTTCAAAGCTAGAGATACAAAATTACATCAGTATTTCTATTAGGATGGAAAAGATGAGAATTGAGATGGCAAACAGGTCAAAATGCACCTAAGTATTCCTTCAAAATGGAATCAGCATCACTGATTTTCTCCTTAGCATCAACCAAAAATAAGTTATTTCTTCTTTCTGTGAGTTTTGGTAACATGTTTTGTAAATATGCAGCATGTCCTGTCTGTCGTGGTGGGAACCCTCCCCTTGTTAACACTGCAGTGCTGCTGGTGTATGAAGTCACACCAGAAGCCTTTGTGGTCTAAAAAGTAAGGGGGAAACACCTCATGATAAAGTATGAAAAGGAGAAGACACTGAAATGACAGCTCTGATCATTTCAATGGACCTGAAGTTTTTCACACAGAATCTTTTCCTTTATTTGCACAGAAACATCTGTAGTGCAAAACAATGTGAAAATCAGAGAGAGATGTCTGGCTGTGGCATTTCCAGCCCTTCAGAAAAACTTGGAGGGCTTCTGCAGTATTCTAGGGATGAGTCAGGTGGACATTAAGAAGGAGACAATCCATCCTATCTGATCACTTACTAAGAATCTTCATTTTCAGATCAAAGACAGACTTTTTCCATGCTGGTAAAACCTTTCCTACTTGCAGTTTTTGTTCTGCCTGCCCCAACTCTGTTATGCAGTGGGGGACAAAACATCAGTGCAATGACTGTGACTTCCTCTAACGCTCAAAGAAAGCAATTTAGAAACCCCCTGCCTCTTCTCAGCCAGCAGTCATAGCCACAAAGAAGAAAGCATTTTGCAGAAGGCACGTCAGCCTTCTGTTGCAGGAAGGACTCCTGGCTGTGGAGAGAAATGTGTGGTTTCGTAGGAGAACAGGCAAGGAAATTGTAACAGCAGGTGAACGTCAAGTTCTTCCTCTCCTTATTTAACTTCTCCAGATGTATGTTCTCCCCAGTGATACCAAGGGTCTTCCTGTGCATATATTTAGCCCACATCCCCACTTCAACTTGCTTTTCTAGGCCTCCAGAGACTACAGAAATGTTTTTCCAGCACCTGGAACCATGCCCCTGATTCTGGTGTGAAGGAGGGCTCCTTGTAGGATTTAATGAGCCAGACACCTAAAGATGTGGTGACCAGCCCTGGCAATGAAACCCTACGGTGTCCCTTAGGCCAGTGCCATAGGAGAAACTTTTACTTTGAGGGTGGTGAGGCACTGGCACAGATTGCCCGGAGCAGCTCTGGCTGCCCTATCCCTGGCAGTGTCCAAGGCCAGGTTGGATGGTGCTTGCACAAACCTGGTCTAGTGGAAGGTGTCCCTGCCCATGGCAGAGGGTTGTAATGATGTTTAAGGTCCCTTCTGACCCAAACCATTCTATGATTCTGTGATTCGGTGTTTGTTTATCAGGGAGGTATGGCCAGGGATGATCGAATGTAAGCCAGCTAAAGGAGTCTTTATGCACAAGCATATGGGTTGTAATTCTGCCACTGCTTTGATGTGACTAATAGCTTCAACTGCCTTTGGAATAACTTTCTGCAGCACACATAACCTGAGCTTCCAGGAGCCATTGGTTGGCCACCAGCACCTTCTGCAAGAGATGGACTTTAAAAGCCAGGGTGAATCCACGGAGCTCAGTGGACACTGCTGCTCTGAAGCTACTGCCCAGTGAAGACAGAATGTACAAGGAACCAGCTGCACAGAAGCCAGTTCCAGCTGTCCCACTTGGCTACTTCTTGGCTTGTTCAGATATGTCACGGATTGCCCTCCAGAGAAAAATGCTGTTGTAATCAGGCCAAGCAGAGAGAGCTGCCTGCTGCAGCCTACTGAGCAGTTACACATCAGTGTTTGTAAGGTCATTTATGTGGTAAATATATTTTTTAAGTCACTTTAAGGCATTTATTTCAAATAACAGAAAATTAAATGCATTAAGCATTAACACAATGATAGAAGGTGATTGTATCTGTAAGGAACAATGTGTGAAGACTCAAGCAGCATGAGTATCTAAGCCTTAATCCACATGAAAGGTAATGTGCTGATTTTGTTAAGTCGGCTAGGTCACTCCAGTTGTCTTCAGTAACTTCAGGAGTCTCCCTGAGAATGGGGTGTTTGCAATCTACCTGTTGGGGCATTCACAATGCCTTAATACAAACAGGAAGGATTTCTCCTGGGAATTGTTTGTTAGGAAAACTTAAATATGCTAAATAAAGTTAGTTGTGAATTGATATGTTGCAAGGAGACCAGGTTCCAGTCATTCTCCATCCTGCTAAAAGCAAAGCAGATTTAACAGTTTCTGTGCATCTTGAGGTCGAAGATTAATACCTGGAGTAGTGGAGCTGCTGCCTGCAGAGCTTCCTGTGCAAAACCGTGCCTTGTGTTTGCTTCCCAAGCACAGACTGAAGCCGCAGGGGGAGGATTGCTGTCATTTACCCTCAGATATCTGTGGTGGCAGTGCTTCCCTCTGAGCCAGTCATCCTTGGATGCTTTATGTTCAGTGAAGAGATCTAAGATGTAAAGTCATCTAACCTAATGTTAGTATCGACTTTAGGACACCTTCTGAGAACAGATTATTTGTCTTCAGTGACTGTTAAGGATTCCAGATGATTATCATCTCAGCCATGAACTTCTATTTGGATCCTATGGATTCTGCCTCAAGGGCCTAATTTCCTAATGTTGTTTCATGTAATTGCTTTAATATTTAATTAAAATTTAATTGCTTTCTATTTAATTTAATATAAATATTTAAAATTTACTCCTACAAGAAAGAGAGAGATTAGCAAACTGGAGAGAGATCAGAAGAGAGCCATTAAGAGGACCAGGGCCTGGAATATATGACATATGGTAAGAATTTAAAGGTTTCAACTTACCTTCTTCTGTGATTCTCTCTATTTCAGTGCTTTCTGTCCTAAGAAATAAAAGGTTTTCTGCTGAAATTTCTCCATTGCTATGTATAACTATTATTTTCCTTTCATTAACTATTGTAAGTGTAAATCTAATTTAGTAGGTCTTCAGGAAAAATCACTTTATATTATCCCTGCTTACTGTTAACTTTTAATAGTACTAATTAATTAATGCAAACCTCAAAAACCATGTTATTCTACAGGAGAAAGAAAAGTTTACTCCTTAATCGCGAAGACAGTGCTCTGATCAAGGCCTTATTCCATTTCAAAGTTTTGCTATCACATGCTGTGCTACTGTCTGTTTTTGAATGCACCCACACGTAGCCTGATGGAACCAGCAGCACTTGAGCTGTGCATCAGTGCAGCTGGTGAGGCAGGGAGACCTAATCAGCACTCAGGATTAGCCAGGTTGACCAGAAACCCAACTTTTCCTCCTTCCATCCCTTAAAAACCTGAAAATGTTTAGGATTGTTGCATTTTCCACTGGTCTACAGTTGTGAACCAGGTTGATACCCGGAGATGCAGGATTTCTTCAACGCACAGCAGAGTCAGAGCAAGAGGTGTCAGGAGAACAGCAGTGCTCAAAGATTGCAGGAAAACACAGCACTGTAACACTGCCAAGTGCCTGGCTTTGTCTGTGCTGTACAGCCCTCTTGTTTTGGAAAATGATGTCATTTCTCCTAGGCCAGGGGTAATCAAATTCCTTTGATTGTTATGTTCAGTGATAATTTTGAGCCATCTAATGAAAAATTACTTACGAATGAAAGCAAACTGAAATAAGTTCAGAAGAGCATAATAATTCCCCTCTAAAAGTACCCAAAGGCCTGGTGAGTTGCACCGTTGGAGGCTGTGGTTTGGTCACCCTCTTCAAAGAAACTACAGCCTCTGAGCCCCTGTCATGTTATTCCCTTGGGCTGGATGCAAGTAGGTGTGGGAGCAGCACTCCCCAGATGAGAGTCTGGAGAACAGGGAGAACTGCATTGCTCCAGCTGGTGGTACAGAAGAGGTTGTGATATTCAAAGCAATCTCTACTTAAGGAATTTCATTTAATATCGCTCATTGGTTTTTAACAATAACTGTTGATTGTTGATTCAGATAGCAAGGTAAGAAAGGAAGAAAGATAGCAAATTGCACCAAAAGCTAGGGGGAAAATTGTTTTACAAGATGCAGTACCTCAGGGTTGTCCTTGCTCTTGCGTGAGTAGCCCAAGGCCACAATTCCTCAGAGAGGATCATACCCTAGCACAGGTCACCCACAGCTGCAGTCCCCTTGGGTGTACCTTCTCTGGCATGCAGCACCTCTTCCCAAGAATATTTCCAGCCATCTTCCCAACATCTCCTTCCACATGCTTCCTTATTGTCTCTTCTCATATGTCTTAACCCTTGCAGCTCCCTCCTTAAATACATTTGAGCATGAGTTTTTTGGCACCTGTGGGTTGGTATTGTGTCTCAGTGAACTAAACTGAGAAATAGTGTAGTAGATAACCCTTGGAATAAGTGCTTTAAGTGTGATGGTAGGAGTTTGATCTATGGCTGAGAAGCAATCTGGCTGTGTAAGACTGATAGTAGGTAGATGATACTTCCAGTGTACTAAGACTCATTCAAATCACAAAAAGGAATGTTGAGAAGCTGGAAAGCATTCAGAAAATCTGTAAAACTTAAGTAAGAGTTGAGATTCAAATTCTGTAGTGACTCTTACTTATATAGCTATCAAAAGGTTGCTGGAGGAAAGAAAGCTTTGTCTGTCTCAGGCTAGTTCTATTAGCAAGGCAGGGAACTGACATCGAGAAATTGCTCACTTAGAGCTTGGATTGAGTGCCCATCACTGGATATCTTTAGATCACTCTGATCTTAAATGTCTGTTCTTAAACAGGACTCCATCTGTATCTCTGAAAGATAAGCTGTCATTCAGGTCAAAGTTACAGAACTAACAGTGCACCCAGGAAAGTTGTTTGGTTTGTGGTAAACAAAAAGCCAGTCAACGTGGTCAAAATTAATTCTTTCTATGATTATTTAAAAAAAATATTCATGTAGAGAAGAAATTAAAAGTCCAAGAGATAAAGAAATTCCTCTTGGTGTTGAGCAGATCCTGTCTGAAAACCTCCTGGAGTGTGTCTGCCTTGTAAGCACCATGGCAGCAGTCCTGCCCTGGTCAACCAGATCTGCAGCTGAGCTTTGCTAGGAACCACTGAGGGAGAGGTGGGTGATTTATAAGCACTAATCCATAATTTTCAATATTTATTTCTTATTTTACCACCTGTTTTTTTTTTTCTTTCTTAAATAATATTTTTAATCAAGGGACAGTTTCATTTTATTGACTGCAATACTGAAAGCATGAGACTTCAACAATATTTCTCCAGAACACTTTCTGAGTGAATTTAGCATTTGCAAAGGAATTACTCATCATACACCCTGTAGGAAGAAATAAATTCTCTTCCAAATTGCCAATGAAGGTGTTTTTAATTTTTCTTTTTCTTTTCCTTCTTTTCTTGTTTGCTCTGATTTCAAGAGCCAGAGGTGTTTTTGACATTAGATCACTGCTTTGACGTGGTTTCTTCACAGGGGACTAATTTTAGGGGACAATAGAGTTTATCATGCGAAGAATTACTCATTGCTTAGAGAAACTAAGCAAAAGATAAAAACTTCAAATTGTCAAAAGTACTCACTAGGAACTCAAACTACAAATGTTTTAGATAACTGAAAGGGATCTTCCATGTTCCCGCACAGATAAACGACAAAGGATAAGGGATACACTTTTGGCAGCACACAAGACAACAGCTCTAAGGGTTTTCAGGGCTTTCAGCTAGGTCATCAAATGAGAATTAGTTGTAGAGATAGAGCAATGACATCTTGAGATTTATTATAGGGAGAACCACTCTGTGGGATGTTCCTGCTGCATTCCAGAGGACTATTGCGGTAACTGCTGTGTGACTGCTTACAAAGACACTGTCGCAGCCCCCTGGTCCTCAACAGCAGAAACCAGTGACCAAGTTTTGCATAGGGCTGTATCAAGTTAGGGATGTGTGTTTCACTGAATTTCAGGGTTGTACATCTCAAAGATGAAGACAGTGTTAATCTAAGTTTTCAGGACTTGGAAGATCTTTTAGCATATATGTCTTGATAAGCATTTGAAGGCTTGCAGATAATGCAGAGATTAATAACCATCCTTGTTCAGTGATGGTCCTGAGAAACTGAACAAAATCCAAGCTGTGCATTTTAAGGTAATGCTCTATAATGGACTGTAAACATGTCAGCATATCTCAGCTGACCTTTCATCTGCCTTTCATGTTGTCAACATCCCCTTCCAGCTGGGAAGCAGTGTGCAGTAATTTAAAAGTGTGGTCAAGTTCCTAGTATGTGATAGACAGCACTGTAATAATATGCATTGATTTATCCATCTCAAATCTACCCTGTCAGAACATTTCCTAGGAAATGTTGTTCTGTTGGTTAGCTGCCTCAGCGGCAATTAAAAGTATCTATCCTTCTCCCTTTTGATTTAGGGCCCTTCTGGATTCTCTTTCATGTAATAGAATCGCATCAAAGGCCAAAGATGAGGAAATTGTACTCCTTCTTTCCTTATTTGTCAGGAAAGGTGCAAATCACTGAACTATCCTATTTTCCTGCCCTTCTAGCTAAAGCACTGAACAACCTGACAGGCAAACAGCAAGTCTCCACCAGCCAGGGGAGCAGTAAGGTAGAAAGTGTCCATTCTGTCCAGCAGTTAGACATCTCCATGCTTTCTTGGGTCTTTTTGTTCTTGCTGTATCAATATTCTTATATCTTTTTTCCCCTGAAAGACTGGTCCTTGCATCAATGCCTACTTGAATTGTTGTCCTTTTTCTAACCTTTACTTCCCTGTCTGGATGAAGACGCAGAAGAATGCATAAACAAAGTACAAGATGCCTAGAAAAAGTAGCTCAGGGAAACCACATTGAGGTTGTGTTTGCAAAGGCTTTGACTAAAATGACATTCAAGGAGGAAACAACAGTCAAGTTGAAGCAGCTGTTTTCTCTGCAGTGTTTTGGCTAGTTGGAGATTCTGGCCATGACCTGGGTGAGTCACAGTAGTTGGGGCTGCCCTGTACCAGCTAGGGTAGTGACACTGTCATTGGTGTGGGTCTAATGCTGAAATGGAAGTTGTCTCAGCAGCCAACTGCCTGTATATGCCCTCTCCTTTTCATCCTGATACCTGGCTCCCTCCCACGTGCTTCCATCTTTGTAGGTGCCTCTAATGAATGGCCCCTGCCCCACCACCTATTGCAATGTCGTTTCTGTTGCCCAAACCAAGTGGATTCTTCTAGTCTTCAGACTTACGGTGTCAATTATAGCATGGCTTTCTGCCAGGGCAGGATCCCAGGACACCTGCTTTTGTCCTATAAACTATTTTCAAAGCTAAGCTACTTTGATTGTGTGAGCACAGAGAGGAGCAAATTGCCTGGGAGATGCTGCTCAGGACGTGATAAGATAGATGGTGCTATCAGGAGCCAGCATGCCTGTGGTGACTGTGATAAGCAGAGGCATTCCTCCTCCCTATGCTCTTTTTGCCTGAGGAGCCCATGTGGCTTGTTTTTCCGGATGAATATGTTGGATTATTTCCTAAAGTATGGAGTGGCAATGCCTCTGTCCTGCGAATGCAGTGCAAGCAAAATCTGGATAACTCTGCAGTGGGGATGATTATGGAACTGCCGCTGGGTGTACAGGTGCTTTTCATCTTTTGCCCTCTCTCAATTCCGGGCTGTAATATAAAAATTCTACTCCTAAAAAAAATTACTGTAGTTTGGGGGGTTTTAACTTTCTCTGAAAGCAGATTAGAGTGGCTAAAGCACCCTCCAGTGCCCACAGAAAGTACCCCAATCCAAGTGCAATGCGAGCAGTAAATAAGTGACATTTGAAAACGTAATTTGTGAATTAGATTAGAATGCAGTTGAATACCACATTGGAGAAGAGAAGCACGGCAGAAATGTTTGTTCATGGCCATGACAGAAATGCAGGAACTTGGATGCCAGACCGACATGGACTTCATAACTGTATTGGTAGTGATTTCTTGAAAACCTGTAAACATTTTGGACACATGGGGCTTTGGATTTTCATTCAGTCAAAGTGGACAGTTTGTGAGATCCCTTATTACCAATAATTTTTCTCATTTTCCTCTTTGGATATCTAGAGTTCTGCAATGCAAAAGTTCAATATTCAGGGAAAAAGAAAAAAAAATAAGTATGTGAAACTGGAAATAAAATGTAATCTTTATTGCAAGGAGCAATTGCTGATAAGTAGAGAAATACTGCTGAGAGCAATAGGAGTTCTGATGACAGATGCTGATCACCAAGAAAACCTCATTTATTATTTTGACATGCCATTTTGGTGCTCTTAATATCTTTAATCATTGTCAAGCAAGAACAAGAATCCAAAATATCTAAACAGCTGTCTAGTTCCATTTTTCTTGGTATGGAAATGAAATCTTTGCTTTTACTCCAGCTCCCTGGATAAATACTTTCTTTCATGGATTTTATTTCATTCTAATCCTCCTGGTGTATATGTGAAAGCAATTGTGTGTATAAATACACAGAGCAGCTGTAGCCATATTGGATAATAGGCCTATAATTACTTCTCTGATTTAAAGCCTAATAGTTTATTCCACAACTGTTGTGATGCATTTTTATTAATATTGCAATAATTTTGCTGCCCTTTTGCTAAGTTATGTACCATTGTCTCCCCAAATAAATGAAGTACTTACAGTAGAAGGGATAATTAGAATTTAGCTCAGTATGGAAATACTTAACTCTCAAATGTCTGGCTCAATCTATTTACAAGAAGAACTTAGGAACAAAATACTAAGAGGGACATGGATTAAAACTGAAGTTCCTTCGTGCCACTTAATTGAAAGCGTACAAACCAAACCGTGGGATAAAACTACACATTTAATCAGGTCTTTAAACATCTCTGGTTTCCTGAAGGGATTTCTCATGGCCCTAGATATGGTCAATAAGTGAAAATTTGTTTCCTGTAAATGTATAAATATCTTTTAGTGGGCCAGGATTACCCCATTGTGAATTGATATCTGAATTTCCTTGAATTTCCCCAGAAGATTTACAGTTTCAGATTTGCTGCACTTCTTAGTGATGAGCTTATTGCTTTAGTTAATAAGCCACCAGGGAAATGGAAGACAGCAAGTATGATGCCAAATATTATAGGTAGTTCCAGGTAACTACACACCCATAAGATTAACAACTGCGCGAAGCAAAATAGTGACAGAGAATAGAATTAGAGGAGAGTTAGCACTGATTTCATTGGTAGAAGTAATCTGTCACAAATCTACTTGAATTCTTTGGAGAAGTCAATGAGGATGATGTAATGGGTGTCTGGTAAAAATGGTGAACCTAGTGTCTTTCAAATCTTTCAACATGGTCCTACAGGAAAAAAATCATCAAGGAAATTAGGCTAATGTGCAAAGTTAGAGATCCCTCAGGGGGAAAACCTGCTTGAAAGTGCAGAAATAAAAGATAGGAGACCATGAGTTTTAATTTATCACAGAGTTGCAAGAATATTTTCAGAAGGCTCTGTGATAGAAGCTGGGGAGTTCAATATATTCATGAATTATTCACAAAAGTGTTGTACCAAAGTGTGCAAATAATTATAAAATTATTCAGGATAGTCAGAATTTAAGATGACTACAAACACTTTCAGAAATGTTAGATTAAATTTTATGTTGATAAATGATAGGTACTCCACATTACAAAAAATAGCTCTAATTGTGTATAGGGGGTTCTAGTGATGCATTTTTATTCAGAAAAGAAATCTAGAAGTCATCAGCAGTCATTGTGAAAATGAGGTTTCTTCTGAAAACACAGCTTAATGCTTAGATGTAAATCAAAAGCAATTTTTATTGAGAATTATAAGAAAAGTATTTGAAAATACAGGTGAAAATATACTTCGTTCTAAATCAATAAAGCACCTTGTCTTCAATTTTGTGTATTTTTGTGGTCTTCTATCTCACATAGGGCATAGCTGTACTGCAGAAAGGGCAGAAAAGGACAGCAATAGCAGTATTCCACCATACAGGAAGACATATATTAAGACATTACATCTTATAGAGAAATACCAAAATGTTTTATGATAAAGACCTGGAAGTACTGGAAACATTGAACACCTTTACAGAGAACATGCCTGGGAAACAATCATTAACTGCTTTTCCCAATACAGAATTAGAGGGACTCCGTGAAATCCTTAAGTAATGATTTTGAAACAAGTGGAAAGCAGTACTTTATTTATATAGAGTTAACTTGAGAAATGTTTGATTAAAAAAGTTAAGGAGTCCAAAACATAAATGGTGCTTAAAATAGAATCATATGAAGTTTGTAAAGCAGATGTTTCACAGATCCCTTGATGGCTATTTAACTGAAATTATTTAAAGGAAATCTCTGGTTCAGGTATTTCCTAGGAGACTTCCCCAGCCCTACTGGTAAGGATCACTACATACTTTGAGTTATTCTATTTCTTATGTTCTTTCTCTAAGCATCTTGTGCTAGTCACCTTCATAGACAGGACATATGGGCAGTTGGTGTCACCCTGTGTTCCTACATTCTAAATTTGCTATGCTTTGGAACACAAATCTCAGTACTCCTTTATAATGTAAGTTGGCAGTATTCACTTAATTTGTATCAATTTCTTTTCAAGAAGCACCAGTTTTTTGGTTTAGCTGAGTGATCTGACTTCGGGTTACCTTCTGTTAGATGACATTTGTCTCGCACAAAATTAATTACATTACTACAGTTGAAATCCCAGTCCTGGTTTTGAACCATGCTCTTGGAACTAGAGGCTGATACGCTCAGTGTTCAACTAAGTGTTTTAAGGTGTTTAACAACTGTCTGGGTGATCAGCTCTGATCTGACTATTAGGCCCTGTAAAACAGTTTGTATTGATGTTCATTTACATTAATTCCCATTACTGTCTTCATCTGCCATCATGTTCTTAGGAAAGGTTCATCTGAAGTTCAGACGTACAGTTCCTGGGTGTGACTGACCTGCCTGGCATGCTGCCAGAGTAAATTACAGCTTTCACTGCCTAAATGGTTTCAAGTGCAGCTGTCAGAGCTGCCAGAGCTGCTGAAACATCAGGTCATTGAGGGGGCTGGATGTCAGCTATATGCACTTGAGCAAAGGGAAGGGATTGCATTTTGAAGAAAGAAAGGGAACACTGGGCTGCTTAACTCTGGATACACAGCAAGGTGGGTCTGAACCAGACACTCAGGTCTGGTCTGCTGCAGCTCTTATTATTCAGGGAAAAAGGATCAAATACAGCTTAACTGGAAGCTGTACAGATAGCACCTGCACGTGTTATCTGCATCCACATCCACATATATACATGTAAACATGCATGTAAATCAGGGTTTGGTAGCATGTGCCTTTAGAGAACAGGCTAGTTAAAGCTGCATGCAAATAAACTTCACTGCCAATGGGAATAAAACAAAAACAAAACACCTCAAACCTTCCCCCCTCCCCAAGATCAGGGGCTTGGTTTGCTGCTTAATACCCTAAGCCCATGAATACCTGTCCAGTAGTTACCTGTGTGGCCAGAAAAATGTGTGTGCAGATTATTCTTCAGACTTTCTGAAGCTACCTCTGGGGCACAATGCAGTTACAAAGGCTTTCAGCCCATGTTGAGAGCTCAGAAAACCAGACTTAAAGGGAGGCATCCTAAACACAGGCAGCCAAAATGATTGTTTTTTTTTAAAAGAAACTAAAACCATCATAATAGCTGCTTAAAGCATAGTAAGGAATTTAAAAGATTTCTGCTTATGGATGAAAATCTTCTCTGCATTGATAGCTAAAAATGTGTTAAAATGCCTTTCTGTATTAACACCCACAGTAAATGAATAGGACAAATTGCACTTCCTTACTAGCATTCCAATCTGGAGGCGATGACTAAGAAATATTCATAATTCATATCTATGACATCAAACCAGTGAATATTGTGTTTCTAGCCTTTACACTGTGAGTGGCAATCTCAGTCCCTGGGAACAAATTATATTTTTGCATGGAGTGGGACTTTCACACATCATATGCAGCAAACCAATCTGATCTCCTTCCTTCTGTGACAGCGTGACCTGCCTAGTGAATGAGGGAAATGCTGGAGATGTTGTCTACCTAGACTTTATTAAAGTCTTCAACTATGTCTCTAGTAGCATTCTCCTGGAGAAATTGGCTGCTCATGACTTGGGACAAGTGCACTCTTTGCTGGTTAAAGAACTGGCTGGATGTTGGAACCCAGAGAGTGGTGGCAGCTGGAGTATCCAGCTGGTCACAAGCAGGGTTCCCCAGGACTCTGTCAGTATTGAGGAAAGTTCTGCTTATTAAACAGCGTCATCATTGCACCTTCCTTTGCCTATTCTGCTAACAATCTCTGAAAGGTCTCGTGGTTTCCAGTGTAGTCAGCAATGCCCATAAAGCATGTCCAATCCAGGCCTATTTTAAGGCATATTCTGCAGTTAGTTTTTATTGCTTCTTGGTTCTTGGTATTTTTGTTGCTCAGCAACAAAAGGTGTTGTGAACCTGTAGATGTAGAAGTAAGAAATACTGAGGGGCCTTATTTAGTCAGTGGAGAGAATGCTTTGACTCACTCTTGAGAAGTACCAGAATGTTTTCAGTGAATGTACAGGGCAGCTAAGTGCCTTCATTTGGCACTCTGGATTTTTGAACAGTGGAATAGCTAAGTTAGGTACCACAGATATTTAGGTCTGGAAACAGCTCCTACTTCCCTTTTACACTTTTCTTGTTAACAGATTGGTCAAGGGGAGAAGAAAAGCATATATATTTCCTCCCTATCCACTCCTGAGGGAAAAAGTCTGCTCTGTGTCTGTATGAATACAAGTGTCTGTTAGCAACTAATAATGATGTTTAAGCAATTACTGAATTTCAGAGTTTTTCCAAGAACTACAAAGCAAAACCTGAAATAAATGTTATTTATAGGCAACAGTTCTTGATAAATAAGAACAAAATTAACTGCAATCTCACACCTTTGTCTTATGTCTCATATATGAGTGCCAAGTGCTAAGTGCCTATGGTCATTCAAAAAGAAAAAAAAATTAAGTTTAAACCTGATAATTTCTTAGAAATAAAATGCAGTATTATTTTGAGGCCAGTTGTCTATAATCCCACTTCAAGCTGTTCCTGGAAGTTTGGATTCAGCACAAATTTCTGATTTCTTTGTTCTCTAGGATAAGAATATTTCTCCATGAGGCCCCTTAAGTTCCATATTAGGAGAAATAAAAGGATTCAATAAAATACAAGGAAAAAAAGTGACATTTTAGACACTGCAACTACCAAATCCAGTCACTCTGCCATTGGTGATGGGTACAAAAAGGCCACTCCTCCACATTCAAGTAGAGTCTGATTTCAAGCATCTGCTTTGACATTTAAGTAGATGAATCATTAAATGCAACGACTACCTGGAGGCAGGGATGCACTTCATTGTTTTTTTTCTCCTGACAGTACACTATATTCTAAAATATAAGGATGCTTAAAGACTTTGCGTCAGTGGATCCTTCTTATTTAAAAACAAAACAAGAATCCTTCTTTTTCAAATTTGTTTATGAGCACTTCATAAAATGAGACCCTTGAGTTCCGTCACTATCCTTCTTTGATCAGAAACAGATGAGTTTCAACAATTGTTAATTTTTTTCAAGAATATGAACCCCAATTACAAAATGTTTGACAGAGACAGCTGAAAAACTGAGCTGAAGCTGACATTGTTAATACATGCTTGTACTTCTGCAGTACTCATGAGGAGGGAAGGGAAGGAAGATCAAATGTGCAGATATGTGTCATTCAGAACTCAGACACAACAGGTAGCTTACAGCTGATTATTGACTCATAGATGTAAAACTAGGAGTTTTACAGAATAGCAGTATATGCTCATGGCTGAACTGAACCACTTGCATGGCCATTTTGACTCCTCAAAGACTAATGCTGTCACTACTATCAGATAAAATTCTCATATTTTCTCTTAGGTGGTACTTGCACATCCATCTCATCCCCATTTCTCTCCAAGGAAACTTCTAAGAGGAGACAAAAACTTTAATTTCAGGAAGCACTTAATGGAAGAATGTTGAACACGTAGTGAAAGAAGATTCTCTCAACTTTATGTCAGAAGTGTATTGGATAGGATGGCAAACAGGGAAGAAAGCAGAAAGGAGTGGGAAAGCATGGAGAGAAAAATAACTATGCCAGTAAATCAATTTCTAGTCTAGATTTAATAAAAATGATGATGTCTTGCACCAACTTGAAATAACATTGGGACTAAGGAGGAAACTCCTCAACTAGAAAGTCCTAAATGTAAGATTTGTTTCTCTGTTTCATTATGAGGTAAGAGGAAGAGGCAGAAACTTTCACAAGGTACTTGGACAACATCAGCCAGGCAAAGGTTGAGTTGGACAACAGGAGGGCACAATTACATACCCACAGCAGAATATTAAATAACCTGGATTTAGTCTTTCCAAACAGAGGCTCAGGCAGAAGGCTAAGCAGGATGTCTTTTCTTTCCACTGCGGATCGCCTGATCCTAAGGTCTACACTGTGCTGTAGAACAGCTATGTGTAGGACAAACAGAACACAAAAAATATCAAAGCACACTGAGAATTTTGGCTCCTCTACAACTAAACTGCTAAGAGTCTGCCAAGACTTATTTGAAAGATACTGTCTAAATATATTGTATTTTAACAAAAGGTACGAATGACTCAGAGGTGTTTCACCTGCTGCACAGCGTAACGCAACAAATGCAGAAAGCAATCACTTTTGCTAAATAAACTGAGTCCGTGACCTGGAAAACATTAAGGCTAAATGCCCTCCACTAACTCAGGATGACTCCAATAGGAAAAATAAAAAAACCCTCTTAGCACAGGATGTTAGAGAAAAATACTGGTAATTCTAGGTAAACCAATCAGCTTCCTTGCCACACACACACTGGACCACAAGAAAGAGACAGAAGCACCAAAACACTGGAATCCAAACCAAAGCAAACAGCCACATTGCGGAAAACCCTCCAGTAAAACTTGTCTCTGTTTGAGTAGATGGCATTTCTGGGCTATTGCCCTGAGCATGGCAATAGCAGTTCATCACCAAGGCCTTCCCTGTCTGCTGGAAAGCACCCTGAAAGCAAATCCAAGACGGAATAAATGAAGATAATGCTGTGATTGACTTCAGTACCACACATATACTAATAAGGAGATGACAAACTCCCATAGCACTTTGTTGGTACCCTGATCTGCCAGAGCTATCAAGTCTCAGAGGAAAAGAAAATTATGCTGTGTTTTCACAGTAAACTGCACAAACTGCAGCTCCTGTTTGTACACTGATAATCACCCTTGTAAGAATGAGAGGTAACTGGAGAGTATCTAAGGGGCCAAGGCAGAGAAAGGAGTAAAATATTTCAGGAACCTAAATGTCCATATGTGTGCCATTTTCAGAATGACCATCTCAGGTTTCTTTGAATTTGTGAATTTTCCTTGGAAATGGACACTTAGTCATCACCACTTAGTCACGACGAGATCATGGCCAGTCAAATGGTAAATCTGCATTGGGCAGTTACAATTGCTAAAGGTCTATTAAATAACATGGTAGAAAGAAAAATAAATGTACTATAATCACATTTCTGAATGGAGAAATTTCTCTTCAGAGGCATCAAAAACAGACAGGCAGTTGGTTCAAGATACAACCCTACCTTCAAGTGCATAACCCATGGGGTGCTTGCAGCAGACAAGAAGACACAGACATACACAGATTAATGCTGTTTATGTTAGACAAGGGAAGAGGAAAGGATCTCCCAGAATATCAGTTTAGGCCCTCTGCCAGAATGAAATGACTCCTCGAAGAAAAAAACAAGCATTTTGTTTACTCCTGTATTAAATTCCTATTATTACTATAAATGATATTTGTCTTTCCTATTTCTTGGGGGACCCTGAAATAGTGAGAAATTCATTCTCTCCATCTGGAAACAGAAAAATATATAATTTTTAACACATTGCCTGTGGTCTGTCCTAACAGCTTGGACTTTATGCTATGGATATGATTCTCATACTATAAACAGTCAAATCCTCATTCATATCACAACACAAAGCTCGTTTTTGTGTGTTGCCCAAATGCATTTCCAAGACTCATTGCAAAAGCCAAAGAGAAACTTAGGCATGGAGGACCATCAAGTATGCACAGGCTGAGAGGTCCTAAGCAGGATATGGATGGATCACAGGCACTTAGTTTTTTCTGCTGGCTTAGATGGATCACCGAGTGCCTGTGGATCACTAACCCAAGGTGAAGAGCCAAATGCTAAATACTCCTGCCTGTGCTGCCTGTCCTGTGTAAGGACTACAGACTTTTGCTACAGTCTCAGGGCGTGGCATATGCAAGAAGAACAAAGCAAGAGTAGTCTGTCAACTGCACAGGTGAGCTTCTAACAACAAGGTTCCTTGATAAAGGAATCCTCAGTACGAAAGAGTAGATAAGCTGCTTCACTTGGACCCAGAGAGAGGCCCTGTGGGTCCCTCACTGTAGAAACTTCATCCTCATTAGTAATTTTTTTATGGAAAAAGGCTGTGTATTTCACTACTCGTGCAGGGCTTCCATGAATGGCTCCAAGTTAGGCTTCCCAATATGCCTTTTTCAACAGACCTCTGAAAGTGTTACATTAAGAGACAATCTCTGGGTGCAAGGAATAAATCCTTAACTTTGTCTTTTCCTCTTTTCTTTTTCCATGTGGGCTCAAGGAGTGGAAAATTGCAGTCTTAGAAGTCTTAAAAGTCTTAGAAGCCTGTCTTTTTAGATAGACTTCTAGTCCAGTTCATCAGGCAAGTGAGAATTTTATCTTCTAATAGTATGTCTGCCATGGACAGCACAAGGTTTATAGAAGTGCCTTAAGCAATACAGTTGTCAGCAGTTCACAGGCTTGTTAGAGCATCAGTTCCTTATCAAATTCTATTTTCCAACAGGAGTCCCTTCTTATGTCGTTAAACTAACACTTTAATCTTCTCGTGAAGGCTTTCTTTTGATATCAAAACATATGAAAACTACAGAGGGAAAACCTTCCCCTGGAAGGTTTCACTAATGGATTTACCATGATTTTCCTAATTCCCCTGTAATGAATATTTTGATCAAATAATCAATTAAATCATATTAAAGGGTTAGCTATGATTATAAGCAAAAAATTGTGAAGTAGAAGGTATAGAAATACCCAGAGTGCTGTGTAACCATAGAAACCTCACCAAGAAGTTACTGGACTCTTATGTTTCAGTCAAGAAACTGTGGAGACAATCATACTCACCAGCTACACTGCTTGGAAACCCAACCCTTTGCATCTTGATTTTAATATCAAGGATTTCAATCAGTAGACCTCAGTAGAAACAGCCAATGATTGTTTTAGGATATGGATATTAATGAACTTATTAAGCATTAGAACCAATCAGTGCGAAGATTAAATTAAAGAGCGAGAATAGGATGTATAATGTAACAATGTTTTAGCAGAAAAAGTATATAAAGGGGGTGGCGTTTTTTTGTTGAGTGAGATATGTTTCAGAGGAGTTATGCCCCATGTCCCCAGCACCCCCCAAGAAGAAATGTCTCGTTATGCTCATCAAATTGGTGTTGGATAAGTTTCTTTCATCCTGTTTGGTGACACCCTAGCTAAAGCTCTTTGAAGAGCCAAAATGAGGGAAAAAGGCTGGTAAAGAGGCAGGATATGTGACTAAGGGGATAGAAATAAGTTGATATGGCTGTACTGGACTCTATCTCCATTTCCCTACGCATTCCTTCTTTTCCCAGGCCTTACTTGTTGTCTTTTCCTTGGGTCCAACACTCTACTTTCTTTACTGCCCTCTCCTTTTAAGCATGGATTCTGTTGGCCCTCAGTTCTCCTTTGGTGTTTGTGGCACAGTTGTGGCTGAGACATGAAGATATCCACCCATGAGATGTTAACTCCTGCCAAAAGGATACCTGGTGGCCCACCCTGGAGCTCGCTCATACAGCCTATAGTCCACTCCCTGACAAGGGCTTCCCCAAAGCCCTTCTAGTATTCAGTCCACTGCATGGTCTGCCTTCTGTGCTCTCTGCTGGAAAGGACAGATTGCACCTGCAAACCAGGTTTCTCTCTCCGTGTTTGATTGTGTCCACCAAGAGCAATATTTACCAAAATGCTAGCAAATTTGACAATTTTATCAGCAATGCTCAGCACTCAGCAGCTGCTGCTGTTTCCAGTGCCTAAAAGAAAGCCAATCCAAACCCTGAGAAACTGCCAGCAGTATCTGCAGGCTGTGAACCTGTGACAAAAGAAAGCTGGGGTGTGATGCCTCCTTGTTCACAGACTGCCAGCACCATGGAAGCACTGGGGCTTGGCAATGAGAACAATGTAGACATGGAGGTGTGTTTACCAGTAGGGCTGGGGAGGGGGGTGTTGTTTGTTTTTAATACATATCTACTTTGGCGTGTTCTGACTGAAAAGAATTATCAAGCACATCTGTCAGATCCATGAGTTCCCCTTCTTATATGTACACATGGACAGAAAGCAACCAGACATAGCACAGAGTAACAATACCATATGTGTCACCCTGTGTCCCACTGGCAAACACAGTGCTCAGATCTCTTTATCAAAGGTCAAGTCACCTCCTGATCATGTACAAAAACCCACTCACCTGGAGGAAAAGAGCCAAATGCACACAGCTGTGCTGAAATATCATGTGCATGGTTAAAGGAGCTGGGAAAGGCATCTCAGCTGCTGCACAGGGTGTTTGGGCTGGCTCCCTCACATGCTACACAGGTGTGGGGTGCTGTGCTTCCAGGCTGGCTGGGCAGGGAGGGACTACTGGAGGGAGGCAATGGCATTGAACCAGGAGAAGGGGAATGTGGGGATGAGTCATAACAAACCAGGGTTCAAGCCTTTACTGTTGAATTCAAAATACAGCAAACCAGGAAAAAAAGCTTTTCTACTTATTGCCTTGGTGAATCAGCTTGTGGTTTTGACCTTGGCTACTGTACGGACTAACAATAAGTTTTCTATCAAGTATCAGCTCCCATTTCTCACTGCAGTCTCATTCTGACTGTTCTTGCTATAACAGAATTGTCTCCCATGTTTCTCTTTAACCACCAGCTCCATTTCTTTCTGAAGGCTGAGAGTCACGCACAGGTCTCTTCACAGGTTCCTGGGGCACAGTTTCAAAAAACCTGCAACCAGTGATGACACACAAACCTATGCAGAGCGTGCTGAACGCATCACAGGGTTGGAACAAACTTCAAGGCTGTATGAGAAGAAGGCAGAAGAGGGAATGAAGGGATAATAATATGCCTATGACTTCTGCATGCCTAAGAAGGGAAAATGGAGAGAGGCAATATGCTTCCTGGGGATAGCAGCCTCTAGAGGACTTCAGTCTCACCTAAATGCAAAGCTCTGGCCACTGCAGCTTTAGCAAATTAATGTCTCTGCAGCTGAAGGCAGGATGAAAACAGTTCGTTATATAAAGGGCTGCCAATTACGGTTCTTTTATTCACACAGAGTAGTGATGGGCTGGCACATGTGTGCCTAGAGCAGGATGTTTCTGATCGTAATGTCCACTTACCTCTCTTTAGATCTCTTCCTAGCCCTAAATACCCCTCTGACTTTTACCACCCTTGCTTGAACAAACAATGTGATAGAGTGTGACCTCTGTGGTAAATGCAAGGCAAGATGAGGAGAAATGTGCTAGTCCCATAAGATGAGGTTAACAGCAGTCTAGAAGAGTGGAAAACAGGCTTATCTCCTGTAATGCATAATGTCTGGTGGCACATTTTATTTTAGCATAAGTCTACATTAGTATTCCTATTTTATTTTATCACTAACACACAGGGACTAGTGCAGGTATCCTTATTCCTGGCAAGCAGTATATTGCTATGTAAACTACTCCATTATTCTTAACTGTGCAGCTTCCAGAATAATATTTTCAATTCATATTTATTGTAAGTAAGAATATAAAATTTGGACATGCATAATGATGTGGGTACTAAGAGCTTTTAAAGGTGAGGTCTTTCATTTCAATGTTCTGTGTAATACACCTGAAATATTATGACATGTTTAATGACATGCACAAGAAAACAGAACTGCTCTCTTAGTGTTAATGATCCTTTTTACATAAAATAGAAAGTGTCTTAAAAAACAGAACTATAAAAAAATTTAATATTTTCTAATGTTCCTGAATAACAATCTAATAAAATTAATATAACTTTCTATTAGTGAGGCCATTTTCATTCTCAGGCTAAAAAGCAATGAGCCATGTAGGATCTGCAGTGTATGGAATATGGATATTCCTTGAACAAAGAGGCTAAATTATTTTAAAGATTATAAGGGTTAAAGTGAGGGTTTCTACTAATTTCAAACCTACTCTCACTCATGGTGAAGTTTTCTGAGCATCACAATTCCTCTTCCCTGACTGTTGAGCCAGCAGAGCTATAAATAATGCGGAGGTACTATGGTATGGTTTGGTTTGGGATTTTAAAAAGGCAAGATTTAAAAACAGCCAAGAAAAAGCAAAAAAAAATCCCAAAAACTTTTACTGGCCACTCTGAAGTTGTGAAAAACACTTTGGAGCTCTACCCTAAAACCGTAGCGCATACTTCAAAAGGGGATGATATTGCTGCCCAGACCACTTGAAAGTTCAAAGCGGAAATGGCCAAGATCATGCAGCGACTGAAAACAGAGGTGAGGCTCTGCAAGGACTGCAAAGGGTTACTGACCATCATATGTGTGAGCTAAGAACAAGCCACATGATGCACCCAGTGCAGCAGCTCAGTTTTAGTGAAAGCTTTTCACTAACCCTGTTACTGTGTCTCCGCCCCATATTCAATCTGCTGATGAGAGTTTTCTAGTGTATCCAACTACATGTAGCAGCTAAGTCAGAATAATATATGCTATGAAGGTAAAGGACAGCATCTATTTCATGCTTGAATACTTACTCCCAAGTAAACATCTTTATGCAGATAGTTTTTTCCAGACTCGTTATGCCAAAATAGCTACTCCTGTGTGACTACTTAGCCTGGAGCAGTTGTGAATGCACTGCATTTGCACTGATTCACTTTCAAATAGTTTACCCAAACTGGAGCAACTGCTATGGATTAAATCTTTTATGCTGGAGACAAAAATGCACAGGTACAAGCTTTGATGAACTCCTCCCTAAAAAATACGTCCATTTCAAAGCATGTCCAAATGTTTAATGAACACTTCAGTCATTGAAAAGACAGGTTTGGGATGAAAGCCTCTCCATTTAAAATGCACTAGCTCTCCCCAAGACACTCCCAAGGCATCTATGTATTTTGGAATGTGCTGTTTTCCAACCCAAAACTTGCTTACCCCTTACAATTTAGATATCTTTATCTGAAAACTGTTAGGTTTTATCTCCTATCCCTACGCAACAACAGATAATGGCTTCTATTGGTGTAGCAGAGCAAGAAAAAGACCCCATAGTCTCAATTTTTGTGTTTCTGCTTTCCTTCCTTTCCAGTGAATTATTATCTTCTGTTATCAGAGTCCGGCTTCAAGACCCTGCTAAGAGTAAACTTCTTTGGATATGATGCTGTGCAGACATATAATAACAATTTTATCATAAATTTCAATTATTTTGCATCTTTGCTTTCTTTACTTTCCTTTTGGGAATGAGCCAAAATGTCCAGATGCTGATTCCTAAGACACTGAAGGGGAAGTAAGACTAGCCAGGTCCTTCTCTGGTTAGCATCACTCCATTCTCTCTACCAACACATCTGAGATGGTTAATGTTGGAGAAAACACATAGTACTTTGTTCATGAAAGCAAATATAAATTGGCAGGAAAATTATTTCATTTTTCTCAATAAGTGTACTTTCAGTGGAGCCAAACATTTTTTCTTGTAGAAGAAGATCAAGATAACATTAATCTGTCTAGGCATCCAATTTCAATGTTGATTTGGTTTTCCTCAGGAAAAATAATTATTTCTTTAGAGGTTTCATTTGAATTAAATTAAATAATAATAAAAATTCGGATTAAAATGTGGGTAAAGCCCCCTAGATGATTGAGAGTACTTAAACCAAAATATCTTCATCATTTCTCCTCCCAAAGAAAATGTTATATCTTGAATTATCATTTAAATTTAAAGCTAATTATTGTTTGCTACATCCTGAAACATTTTTGAGACAGAAACATCAGCTTCTTAACACCTAGATTATCCCTTCTATGTAGAATAGATTCATAGACAGTCATATCAAGGAACAAAGAGATACCTGATATCTCCTTTCTCTGGGGCTTTTAGAGAAATAAGCCCTAAATAGTTGCAAGAAAGGATCTTGGGAAAGAATAAACTCTTTTCAGAGAACCCCTGAAAATTTTTAGTCTTATCTCATGTGAATCTCCTTGACTTCCATGCTTGAATGCAATATTTGGTAAAAACACAATTTCCTCCTTTAAAATTGCCCTAAATTAAGATCTGACTATAGCCTTAATTATGTTGTGAGACAGTTTCTTCTTTTGAATAACAAACTAAAAATGTGAATATCTAGTGCTATGTCCAACTAGCACACAATTGTTTTCTGCCCAGAGGGCCTTTTGGGAATTGTCCACAACTTTCTGTATCTGCCAGGCCCTGCCTGGGCATTGCAGGAGAGAGTGCTTGCTGGGACTGATCCAAACCACAGGCCGGATGGACAGGTTATTAGATGTGTTAAAAATGGGCTGGATTGCCAGAATCAGAGGGCAGTAATCAGTGGCTCAGTGCCCAGTGGGCAACCAGTAATAGATGGAATATGTCAGGAGTTGATTATCTTCATCAGTTACCCAGGCAATGAGGCAGAACAAAGCCTCAGCAAATTTGTGGATTAAGTTAAATTGGAGGCACTTGATATGCAAAACAGTAGAGATTTAATTCAAGGAGACCTTGATAAATTCAGGGATGGGACCAATAAAAATTTCAAGAAGTTTAGCAAGAAATACAAAGGGCTCCATCTGGGGCAAAGTAACTCCACAGTTACAAACATTAATACACATGGGAAACAGACTGGCTCACTGTTGAACAGGACCCAAGAGTTAAGATGGACGCAAGGCTCAATATCAAGCTAGAGTGTGCTCTCCTCACAAAAAAGACAAGTTGCAGAGAAGAGTTGTACATGGAGCAGCAAGGCCACCAGGAAAAAAGCAAGTAGGTTCATCTCCTTGACCCTGGTGAAACCACACCTTGCAAAACTCAGTCCAGTTTTGGGTCTTCCAGACCAAGAGGGTTGTGGAGAAACTGGAAAGAGTCCAAAGGATGGCTAAACAGATGGTCAGTACCTAGAATTCCAACAAGGAGATGTTAAGGGATCTGGGATTGTTTGGTGCTGTGAAGAGGAGGTTAAACAGAGACGTAACCGTAGTGTGTAGAACTAAGTGGAGAGATAGAAACTCCTTTCAGCAACAGCAGTAAGAGACTGTATAAAAATTAACAACAGTCACAGATCAGGATATGGGAGATTCAGGTTGGATATTAGTTTTTTATCAGCACTGGAACAGATTGTCCAAGAAGTTTGAAAATTATCCATTCTAAGGTTTTTGAGTCAGCTAGTAAAATCACACTGCTTCAATGCTGGTGATCTTCAAGGAGGAGGATGGAGAAACGCCTGCAGAGATCCTTCTAAACGACATTAGTCCTGGTTCTTACACAGACTTGCCTAGGGCTTTTATACAACTTTATGTGAATTTTACTGTGGGACTGCTAATGTCTCCAGCTGCCTGCTCAACCTTTCTCCTGGTACTTGCTCAACAACCCAGGCCAGGTTCTTGACTCCCCTGCTGCCCCACAGCCATGGCATGCAAACTGAGAACTGAGGCGCATGGACAGTGCTACACATTCCGATGGGGAAAAAGCTGTTAGAAACCCTCAAAAAAGACAGTAATTCCTGACACCACCACAGCTGTTTGTTAGGCCAATTTTAGCTGGCAGTCTGGGCTTAGACCCATTTGCAAGCATAGGTTTGTCAAGCCTTTCAGAATGAAGCAGTAGAGCTGATGTCCATCCTTCCATGCACGGCAAATGAAGGAGACCTTTGTAGAATGATAGTGTCTGTCTGTATGCCTGGCAGTGATATTCACAAAAATATCTTTGCTGAAAGGATTAGCACACAATAGGACAATTCTATTTTGTACTCAGCATGTTCAAAATTCATGCAGTCCTAGGGACAGTCAGTCATAGAAAAGATAATTACAAGATTCTTACTTGAGGCAGAAAAATAACCATTTTTCTCAAAAAACATGACAGATTTCAAAATGGCTGATTCTGCTCTTTATGTGGTAATTCATTATCCCCTGTTACCAGAAACAGATTTATCAATTCATCCATGTAAGGAAAACTCACCTTTTCCAATGATACACAATAAATCCTTGCTTGTCAGCTTTATCCTGAAAAATGCAAAGCATCGTGTAAGAAGCAGCCCCACTATGCCCTCCCAAGCACAAAAGCTCTGTTTTCCTGAACTGCAAATCTAATCTTCCCAGGAAATACGAGGACAGTAATTTGACTGTGATGATCATCTCATTAACAGAAATTGTATCCCTTGTCTCCATTGTTAGTAAACGTATATTCACACAAAAAATAGCCTATTTAACCCATCATTATTTTTTGATATATACTATTTTTTTCTCTCAGTGGATAAAAACAAGTTCAATGCTGGACAAATAATGTAATGTTTCCCTTAAAATATCTTTGTTTGGGACAGTAAGCTGATAATAGAGAAGACAGGGTGATTGAAACCTTCTGAGCCTCAGTGCTTCTAAAGAACAAACACTGTCATTGAGATGTTCAGTGAGATGTATCAGACTTTATGTGCTTATCCTTGAGCCAGCCATCTTCCCTCAATGTCCAAACAGGCAGAGGGGAATGGACAATTCAAGGAAAAAATTCACTGTGTCCTAGTGCAGACACATAAGTGAATTGGTTGAATTACAAAAGCTTTCCTTCCTCTCTATTTCAAAGAAGGGGACCAAATGGGCCAGCTCAGGTGTAGATGTGTGCACTGCAGACACCTCAGGTTAGGTGAGACTATCCCTAACCCTGATGTGGGCTGTGTTCCCTTTAAATAGAAGGTAATCTGTTTGCAGAAAGAATTTCAAAGAATTATGCCCCATTATAAAATCTGAAGTTTACCTGTTTGTCCTGACAGATATAGTTCTCTCTGCACAATATGCCAAGGACTGGAGCCCCAGCTGCCTATTTGTGAGAGTTACATTTGACCTCAAAGTAGTATCTATGGACTGGAAGCACCTGTATCTTGACCAGCTCTCACAAAGATTTCTGAATCTTTTAGCTGACTGGAAATACTCTTCTTTACGTACATCCCCTTTTTGAAGACTTCTGCAAAATAACTGCTTCTCAGAGCCATGATGACTCTCCTCAAAATAAATTCTCTTTTTTTTTCTCATGAAAATATACTTAACTTGTACTTTTAAAATCCTTTCCCAGAATATGTCGGTTTGTTTTTTCTTTTCACAGTCTCAAGGATCTTGCTGATCTTGCAGTCCACTATGCACTATTCTGTTTTCCTTCTGAAAACTTATTTTTTGCAGCCTGAGAAACTCTGATTGCTTTTCCTCTACTTAAAAAAAGGAACTTTAGCATTTCTGTTTCTCCTTTGAATCCCTGATATCCCATCTGGACTCAGACTGCAAACCATCCAAAACTGCATATTCAGCTCTGCAGTTTCAAATCTGTTATAAATGATGCAGCAGTCCCTTCCTTTCTTTCAGCTTCTCCTATCAAGTTGATGCTTTTCAAATACATCCTTCTTTTTAGAGCACTGTACTTTTTAGATGTCTGTGACTGTCTAGCTGTCATATTCTTCTTCATTAAAATATAGCTATTAAGCCTGATATGTCCAATCCATTAATATTAAAATCAAAATAGCTACCTTTGGTGTGTATTGGTTTTCAGAAGGTCCATTTTCATTCATGAATACGCAAAATCCTTGCCATTGGTGTTTCCAATAGGCAGGAATTCTGAAGTGTTTTAGGTACCTTGGGGTTTCTACCTTCTGCTCCAGTTTCTCAAGTTTTCTCCTGCACTTTTCTTTTTCCACTTCCACTACTGCCATGTAGAGTGGCTAATGTGATGACTAACATAAACCTTGACTCAGAGTGTGTATCTCTAACGAGTCCTCCATATAACAGAAGATAAAAGAAGAAAAATTGCAGCAAAGAGCTTGAAACAAAAGGAGAAGGAGGGATTTTTCATGCTAATTCTTTGACAGATTGTTCATCAATTAACACTAATAAGCCACAGTTCACAAGCAAGATGAGCCAAACCTCACCTCTCCAGTGAGCTGTACAACCCAAAAGTTTCCATATCTCTATAACAAAGGAAGAGTTTCTTTGGAGTTCTTTCTGCATCTTTCTAAATCAAGAGAAAAAAGGACATGTTTGGGAATTACTGCTACTGGATAAAAGTCAAATAGGATATGCTGGGAAATAGAAAGAATTACTTTTAAACACTGTAAAGGAAAACCTTGGAAGAAATGTGCTATGTAAATTTGACTCTCCAGCCAAGGAGTTTATCTTTTCCTTGTTTGTTTTAATTCAGTAATTTGTTTGTGGGAAGAAAATAACAGAGCAATCAAAAAAAATAAACAACAGTGAAAAATAAAACCAAATGACCAAACCAAACCAAAAACACTCACAAAACCCCCAAACAAATAAACAAATGCATCAAAATGATTACTGATTTGAGGGCAGAGGGAAAAAAGAAGAATTCATGCCAATGTCATGGAAAAGTGAATGGCTCTGTGGGGCCTAGTTGCCAGCTTGGTTTAAACCACAACAATTATAACATAAATACTAGGCTGTATGAATTGCTTGGATGTGGTTTATTTTTTTGTGAAATGACGAGAACCATCCTTATTGCTGATTTTGAGATGAGCTCTCACCTTCCAAATCTTGCACCTGGGGATGCAGTAACTGGCCCTATATAGGAGCCTGACCTCCTTCCATGCTGTGGAAATTGTCAGTACAATGCATTGGGTAGGGGATTAAATCAGCCTGGGTGGTCTTGTCTGACTCAGAAACAAAGCTGATATTTCCAGGAAGGGAACAGTAGAACATTTAGAACTAAGAAGTTTTCTGATCTGGGAAAGAGTTCACAGACATACAACTTGAAGGTCTTTGTTACATCAATATCCTTAATCACAGAATCATAGAATATACTGAGTTAGAAGAGACTCATTGGGATTGTCAGGTCCAGCTCCCTTAAAACCTTTTTAATTTCTTTATAACCTGTTGAATTAGCTGCCGATACAAAAATGCCTCCACTGCTCAAATTTGCAAGTAAAATGGTGATTTTCTTTAATTTATTTAAAGAGCAGCAGTGGTCACAGTATGAAGTCATGGTCAGTATCTTTTTCCTAGGATTTCTTCATTTCTCAAATGAACTCTCTGAACTTTTAATTTCTGGAGTCTGAAAACTTTTAATTTCTAATAGGTCAGAGTGAAATTCACTAAAATTATTATCACAACAAAGAGACAAAAAAATTGCAATGCCAGAGAATAATTATTATTTGAGAATTGTGCTAACAAAGTAATTTTTAAATGGATAAACAATTTGTTGCCTGAAACACTGTAATAGGTATAGTGTTTTCTTCTCCCAGTGTCACCCACATATCCATGAGGATTTGTCCAGATCTGGTACATCTGTGGCAGCTAGTTCTCTCTGCAGCTCTGTTGTTTGGGGCCAGTTGCTTTCCAAACAGATGTGCTGTCACTCCAAGGGAGCAAGGTACACTGCCCTGCACACAGCACGGTGGAAGCAGGGCTGTGCTCTTACCCAGCAAATCCTTGTACCACGTCATGTAGCTTTACTGCCTCAGGTGCTTACTGGCTTAGTATCTCTGCACTGCGTTCCAGGTGCTGGTGAGGGTGCGTCCATACAGAACTTGTGACTGGCTATCATTTATGTCCAGGCAGTGGACTCAAAGGCATGTGATAAGGTGCCCCCATGACAGACCATGAACCAGTGTCAAGGCATCGAGCAGATATCCAAGCTGATTCAATCCCATCCATCAAACAAAGCACTAAGGCTCCTCCCTTGTCTCCTCCAAACCACACACTCGCTCTTGTGAATGAGCACAACGTCACTTTCCTCACTGGAGTGTACTGTGATCCACCTGGCTTGCTAAGATAGCAGAAGAATATCCACCACTTTTACTGAGTGATTAAAAGCTTAAAGAACAACAGAAAAGCTTGGCAGAAGATAAGAGGAAAAAATGTGCTCCAAGGAAGGAGAACTGGAACTCTTCCTTTTTGCCAGCAATTAGCTGTTATATTTGGTGCAAACAGCTCTGTTCAAGACTCATCCATGAGGATGAAGCAGCTGTAGATGAAAAGAGAGGATAACAATGAATAGGTACGGTTTATAAAACTGTAAGGAAAGTCTCCAGCAACAGACCCAAAATCCAGATTTGCAGGTTTGTTTCCAACAGGGATACAGATCTGAAATGCACTGCTCTAGCATTCCAGGCCACTGCGCTTCCAGCAGGTGCAGTCAGACTCAGGACCCATATCATCAGTTCTCCAAAGGAGTGGTTACAAAGCTTTCAGATGTTTGGGGTAAAAGGGATAGAGAGCACATTTTGTGTAAACTTGTGCAGTATGGCGCAAGTGTAAAGTGGACTTCAAATATGTTTGGGATCAGGAAGGCAAGAGATAAGCTATTTTATAAGCATATTAAATTTTATGCAAAAAACAGAGCATAGAAAAGAGGACATTTGATGGCAATGCTTTTGAGGAGACATGAAGAGGAGTGAAAGGTAAAGACCAGAAAATCATCAGGCCTTTGTCCCACACTTTTTCAAAAAACGTAAACTTTTTGTGACTTTGCATAGATTTTGGCAAGACCCGAAATAAGGTTTATTCCTTATTAGTGTAATGCGGTCCGTGTAAAGGGCATGCCTTGATGGGAAAAGGGTTTCTGTGCTGTGCAGGACACTCAGCACTGTGATGGCTATCCAGAACTTCTCTCACACATTATATGGGGCAGAGCCATGCTTGGCATAGTTGGACCCCTTGTGCTTTCTGAGCAAGGTAGATGTGGCAGAGATGCTCTTCTGAGACTTATATAAAGGAGGGACTAAAATAATTGGAGATTTTAAAAGGAATTTGAAGGGATGGGGGAAGCATGGGAGAAAGTGTAAAGCTGAAAACATTCATCATTAGGTTCACATTTCAGATTTCACTGACTTTCAACTTCTATGGATTCTTAGTTCCCTTTCAGCGGCTCCACCTTATTAGGAAGGTAAATTACTGACAAGAACTGAAGAAATTGCTATCACGTACTACTGCAGAAATACTGTGTGATTAGCACAAAGTGAGTCATATGTTTTTCACAGTGTGGGAGAAACCATACCTGCTTGAAAATAATCCCTTCTCATGCCATATAATCCTTTCAGTAGCACACTCTAACACATAAAAGCAGGGTCACAGTGCTCTCAGAAAACTCACATATTTCAGTTGCCTCCTCAAAACACCAACTCCTGGTCCTTTTATTCCTTAGCATAGCGCTGGAAGGAGATGCTTTCCACAGTGTACCTAACAGAGTCACCACTGACAAAGGGAGGCTCACAGGTACATTGAACAATTATACCTAAGATATTGTAGGTCAGTTGACTAGAACTCTGTGGCATTCACTACATGGTGCATTAAAAAAAAATCGTGTAAATGAATTGTTTACAGCCTCGGGCCATAAAATGTTGTACAATCCTGTATGGGAGAGCTCTTCCAAAAGTGTGGGCTTAGTAATTCCTTCATCAAAGGGATATCCTGCAAAATGAAGCTAGCAGCTCAAAGGTCCTGAAAGGCTATCTGGTATTGTGGATGTCAGTCCAAAATTCTTGAATTAGTATTTTGCTAGTCTTCCTTCTTGAGCTTGCTGCCTATAAAGAATAATGCTTAGTCCTATCTGCTAAATAAGTTTTCTTTGACAAATGGAGAATTACTTGAGTTTTATTTCATTCTTTAATTCATTTTAACCCTAAAATGTCTTAAAACAATACAGAAAGAATTCTTTAAGAGTTCCATTTTGTCTTCACCACAAGCTGTGATGATAGCATCCCTACCCTAGACTGGGTACCACTGCAGTATAAATTAACCATAATGACAGTGATTGTGAGACGGCTTGAAATAGGTGGCAGAGGGAATAGACACTTGCAACTTCACCTCAGCATTAGACTATAACATTTAAAAGCTAATGAGCTAAAAATGAATGAATGAGAAAATTAATAATGCACTGCAGAGTAGAGCATTCAAGAGAAACTTCTCCTCCCCTCCATACCAGGGCTAATTAATGTGATCTATCCTAATAAAAACAACCCTAAGCGCTACTTCTTCATTTTTAACAACCTGTATTACAAATTAATGTATAAATGCTCTTTGTAAAAGTACAGAATTTGAGTAGCTATGAATCATGACACTTAAAATGACACATTCAATTGTGAAAGAAAATTCAAGGACACTGATTTTTCAAGTGGTTTGTTGTGTTCATACTGCTCTTAAAGAGTCCAGGTGGTTGTTCTATCAAATAACTCCTTTTTTTCTTGTATTGGTGCACGTGTTATGTGCTCCCAAAAGACTACAGAAGTTGGACCAATTTTTACACTAATTAATAGCCCGTTCAATCTTACTGAAGTCAAAAGAGTTGCCCAGGATGCAACTGCTAGCAGTTTTGGCCTTCTGCATTGAAATTCTAGCAGCAGGCAAGAAATTGCCATAATGATCACTATGGAATACAAATTGACCAACTCTCCTCAAAGGGAACTTTGTCACACTAACAACAAGAAGATGACTTTCAAGTTGACATAAACTTGCAAGACAACTAAAAGGAGTGATGAATTAATGAGTCATACATAACCACTCCCACATTTATAGACACTGTCCTTTCCTTAGAGGATAAGTAATGCCTCACTGTCTTTTTATTCCACATACAGAGAATCATAAAGTCATAGAATCATTTAGGTTGGAAAAGACCTTGATGTTCACTGAATCCAACCATATACCTAGCACTGACAAGTCCACCACTAAACCATGTCCATAAGTGTCACATCTACATGTCTTTTAAATACCTCCAAGGATGGTGATTCACCACTTCCCGAGGCAAGGGCTTTTATCAGCTTATTCATAAATGCAGATTGTTATGTCCTCCTAGGCTTTCCCATCTTTGCATTAGAATCAAAGAGCCGTAGAATTGTGAAATGGTTTGGGTTAAAAGTGACCTTTAATATCTTCTAGTTCCACCCATCCTACCATGGGCAGGGGCATCTTTCACTAGACCAGGTGGCTTTAAGCCCATCCAGCTTCATTGTGAACGCTTCCAGTGATGTGGCTTTCACAACTCTGGACAACCTGTTCCAGTGTCGCATCAGTCTCATTGTAAAAACATTTCTTTCTTGTCCAATCTAACATTTCAGTTTAAAAATGTTGCCCCTTGTCCTATCACTACACGCTACGGTGAAAAGTCTCCATCTTTCTTGTAAGTCCCCATTTTACACTAAAAGGCTGTATATGTAGTGTGTATATGCAAGCACAGAGTCTCTGAATCCTTCCTAGGGAATGTCCTGAAGAAGAAGAAAATTGATGAAGAAACAAGTGAGATTCCTAGCCAGTATTCCTCCTTGGGGAAGAACTAGCATTGACGGTTATTTTTAACTTTAAACTTCCTATAGTAGAGACTGAAACACTGGAAAACAATGAGCAGGGGCATGGTAAATTAGCAACTAATATTTTTGTTTGGTTTTGTTTTTCCCTTAGTGTGGCGATGTCTTGAGTAAAATAGTGCATGCCTACTGCACATGGTTAGTTCTGCACATGATTTTTTCTGTAGATGCAGTTACCATAGGTAAAAATTATTTGGAAATGGGTTGAACAAAATGTCAATCTGAATGGTGATTGTGCTACTGCTAGTGACTGGGGTGTATTAATTATGAGGAGATGCCAGATATTGCTCATTAACATCTGTTGTTCCTGCGTCAATAAGTCTTGCAAACTTCACACAACTTGACAATATTCATGAATCACCAGGTGACTTTCAAGGCATGGAGCTCACAGTTACAGAACTTTATGATTTATACTTGCATTTATTAGAAATTTTGAATGTTAATAAAACTGCATGTATTACAGTTTATTTGGACCTTCTGTTACAGATGTACCTAAATTAGGTGGCTGTATGTACACATAATTTTTGTTATATTTCTATAAGTACTTAAATAAGTACACTGGGTGTAACCTTCCATCTACCTTCCTTCTGGAGCTAGTAGGATAAAGAAAACTGGGAAAATTTTCATCCTGTTGGAGAATACAGAGAGTCCTCTCCAGTGCCATGACTGGAGTGCTGGGGTGGAGGATTACAGGAAGCACAGGCAGGACAGGCAAGGTAGGAGGTTCAACACTCTGTGTAAGGGAGAGGTTTGATTGCACACTCCTTACAGTTAGTGGTGATGTGGTTGAGCTTCTGGGGAAGGATTAGAGAATGTGGTGGTAGGAGACTGTATTGACCACAGTGATGACAGAATGGTTGAGTTTAAAATTTTTAGTGAAATAAAAATAAAGGACAGAAAACTTGCTACCCTGGCATTCAGAGGAGCAAGCTTTGAGTTATTCAGGGAGATATTTAGCAAAGTATTTTCACTTTTCAGGGCTAGTCAGCCTGTAAGAAACATATTTTACAGCCTCGGGAGCAGGCAATACCAGTGTGTCCTAAGTCAAGCATGCAGTGCAGAAGACCTACCTGGGGAGGGCAGTCCTGCAGACAGGGATTTGGAGGTGCTGGCTGGCAGCAGCTCAGTGTGAGCCAGTAGTGAGCCCTGGTAGCCAAGAGGGCTGGGATCCATCAGACACAGCATCACCAGCTGGCCAGAATTGTCCTGCTGCATTCAGCACTGGTGTCCTCTTACCTTGAGTGCTGTGTGCAGTGCTCAGCTGACAGCTCAGAAGAATGTGAAGGTGCTTAAATGCACGCAGAAGATGGCAACAAAGTTGGTGGAAGTGCTGGAAGGGCTGGAAGGAATGTCCTGCAAGGGGCTGCTAAGAATCTTGGGCTTGTCTGGTTTAGAGGAAAAGAGGCTGAGGGGCAACTTTATTGCTCTCTACAGCTTCTGGAGGAGGGGAAGTGGAGAGAGAGGTGCTCATCTCTTCCCTCTGGTATCCACTCATTAGATGCATAAGAATGGTTCTAAACTGCACAAGGGAAGATTTATACCGGACATGAGGAAGCATTTCTTCATGAGAGAAACAAACTGGAACAGGATTTTTAGAGAAGTGGTTCATTCTCCAAGCCTGTCAGTGTTTAAGAACCATTTAGACATAGTTCTTCAGCTATATTAGTCAGGCACAGGGACTAGATGATTGTTGTAGGTCCTTTCAACTAAAATTGTCTATTCTATTCTATTCCAAATAAATGCTCATTCACAATTTTGTTTCTCTTTAGGCCTGCAGCAATGCCTGCACAATACATCGGTAACACGTGAAAGTAGCATGACAGATGAGCATAAGACAAGAGAGGGCTTATCTGTGTGCTAGTGATTGAATAGATCACTGCAGCCTGCATCCAAGGAGAGGGCCTGTGGACAAGATAAATAGTGATCACTCTGCCCAGGTTTCCTGTGCTCAGTGTTAATGCAGGCAAGCTAGAGACAGAGGCAAGAGTCGACACAACTGCAGGAATATAAGGCAAAACACTCAGTGATACACTGAGCCCTGCAGTGATTGCCAGGCCATTGCATTTCACCCAGCTATGCACAGACAGGCCTTGTGCTAAACTAAAAGAAACTTTCCAGACTGACTTCTGGTCCAAAAAGGAAGATATCAAGAAACAGAGGTCTCACTCCTTCCCTTGTTGGCTTGTTCCTTTTGTCAATTGCTTCCAATAGAAAAAGTTCTGCCTTGTTTCTTATTTGCAAATATGGTTTTATATTTGGTTTGGCTTTATGGTTGCTTCCATCTCCATAAAGCATGATATTTATTCTTATTCCTTTCTCTCAAATTCTTTGAATTTCAGCATTCCAGTGTCATGAGAGCACAGTCTGTAATGATCTTAGAGACTGAAAACAAGTGATTTGTAAGGTTTTGTTCTGACAAACTAAAAACACTAAGCTCACTAATTTGGTCTCAGAGAAGAACTTTCCTCAGCCCTCAAATATTGCTGTGGCTCTCTCTTGATCACCTACAGATGTAATTAAGCACTCCTGAAAGGATGCATTACCCCAGAGCTGGGTTTATTAAATATCCCAAATACACAATGAAAAGAGCAGTCTGACTATGTTTACCAATTATTTCCCTGATTACAGATTCAGTAATAGTAGTTCTTTTTACCACCACATCTGTTTGTTCAACACAGTCTGTAAATTGCTTTCACAACCATTGCTGCTTAGGAGTTACTCTGCCATTCTGTGTATTCTCTATATGCTGTTACCACTTTGTACTGGTACTTACATGTGTACCTTTGTTGATGGCTGTATTAAAACACGGCTTAGATGGACTAAGAATACAAAGCAGCCCTGATCAGTCATTCGGTTTGCACATTCCTGTTTGTTGTGGTGACTGTATGGGTCTGTAATTTGATCTGCAATAAATTGAGAGACTGAATGAAGCAATTGAATGGCTTAAACTTCTAATGGGCTTGATAGATATCAATAGCATCAGTCATTCATGTTTGAGGTGTGATTCATGCTGCATTTAACAGTTTTACACAGAGTATGGGACACCCTCCTCTCTGATTCTGAACTGTAATCTGCCTTCCTGCTTGGATCCATATCAAGGACAGTCATAAAATAAATCTTGGTGCATATTGCTAGTCCTTCCTGGAGGGGTCCCACATTCTTTGCTGACAAAATGCATGAATTGGGTAGACAGCTTCCTCTCAGACTGGCTTGAAGCAGAGTGGACACTGGACACTTGCTCATATGCTCCATTTTAGAGGTTTTGTAGCTTCACAGGAGCTGCACAGAAGTGGATAAGTGAGTGAAATGTTCTCCAGTAGTTTTAAGTGTGTTGACTCTGAAAAGATAGCACACATGTAACCTCACTTACCAAAGGCTTTATCCATTCAGTTCAAGTTCTATAGTACAGTACTTACTTTTAACAGGAATGCCAAAGCAAGTTAAATACTCTAAAGAGTTCGAGTAAGAGATATCACTATCTTTAGCAGTAGAATGGAAACCTGGATTAGAATGGAAATATTCTTAACATTTCCTTCCACACATGTAACCTTCAATACATCAGATTTACATTATATCACCTAATAATAGGACTTTGCCACTGCTAGGATTTCATTACTGCTAGCACTCTTGTATTTCCCCCCCTTCATGTCTTTAGTTTTATGCATAATTTACATTTTCCATGGTTACATTTTACATGGTTCTATTTTCCTATTTTCACATTTTCATTTTTCATCATTCATGCCCACTGGCATGGTCAGCACCTCTTTCCTCTGCTGAAGAAGGGACTTGAACCCAACACTGTGGGATTTTACCACTTTGATTGCTTAAGGGCTCCTGTCTGCTGCACATGGCAGCACTGTGCAAGGTTCATGTTGACAATTTTTATACACAACCACTAAGGCATATTCAGTTTGGTACTCACCACTGAAGAACATCACACTGCCTAAGCCACCAAGCTGTCATTTTCTATGCCACCTCTGAGTCCTGAGTCATCCTACAGCATAACTCTACTCTAATACTCTTCTTCCATTTTGTCTGCTTTCTCATGGCTACACTGTTCTCCAGATAATTTTTCTTAGAATGAATACTATGTGCCCTACAAAACAGAAAATATGTGTCTTACAGTTGGGATTATCTCTGCCTTTAGAAGTTCAGAATAACCAGGTCATGGTTGCTGGTATCCAGGTAGCATGTAGCTTTCATTTCAGAAATTATTTCATTTTCTACATTCAGCATGGTCCTGTAAATCTCCAAGGTGAATTTAGGGAAGAAAGTTGTAACATTTTTTACTTAAAAGGAAAAAAATAATTCAAGGCAAGCTACTTCTAATTATCTTGCATTGATGCTGAGGAAAGAGGGTGCATATATCAAATTTCCCAGCCACTCATGCACCACCGATTCTTAAGGTCTTCTGTAACAATGAGTGAAGAAATCAATAAAGAATGTATGGTTTTTAGTCTCTGAAAGTGACTTTCTTGGACTTCATGGTCATCCATTACAATGAGGTTTAAAATAATTTTTCCACATTTTTCCCTACCTATAATATTTTAAATATGTTAAAAAGAATATGAGATACTACATGCTTCAAGTTGCTTTATTTTCCTCAGAAATGGGTGATTGGAGCTCTGCAGATCCTGCTAGGTAACTTCTCTGGATCTGGAGACTACAGCCAGCAGCAGTGCTTCTGCACAACTGGACCTGCCATCCAGCCAAGGTACAGCAAACAGAGGAGAGAGAACTTTGGGAAAATGGATTCCTAAAGGTCTCTGGAGAATGTGGTTTAAATAGAAGGGAGCTTTAGTGGAGCAGAATTGACAAAAAAAGAATAAGCCATTGGTGCTTTGACTGATGATCAATTGATTGATTGATTAATGGATTGAAGCCTTTACAAGCCAGGTGTTGGTGAGAGGGACTGGTGTGAACAGGCCTGAATGTCTCATTGTACACTAGACGAGACTGAAAGGAGAGGACTCAGCATCCAATTAACCCCATTTAAAAGGAAGAAAACTGGGACCTGTGTTACAGCATGAACTGGGAGTCAATGCCTAAATAGCAGCAGAGAATGTGTAATGAATGTGTAAATGGAAGGGAGTCCCTGTGTGTTAGAGTCAGCTGAATCCTGCTATTAGTAAAAGGCAGAAGATTGTAGTGCCTGGAGTTTCAGCTTTCTTTCCATTTGCACAGGAGTAGCTGGCCTCCATAGGCTCAGCTTGAGGCTTTCAGTCTAGGGTATTTTGTGGATAACAGTTTCTGATTCTCCTCCTCCTTTTTTCTCTCCTTCTTTTATTCATTGTGCTTCAAGTCAAAGCTTGAGGCAGCAGATGGATTTAACAGCATGGGATCAGCAAATTCCTATTATGATGAACTGAGAGAGTGAAAAACCCTAACTTAGCTCTATTCATGCAAAAGGGAATAATTGCTTGTGAGTCAGTGGAGCTAGGATTTCATTCTGTGCATCCAGACTCCTCCTGAGTACTTGAAAGTGGAAGCTCTGGGAGTGTTTGGCACTTTTAAGGGTATACTTACAGAAAGAGATTACAGAGGATATTAATGAAGAAAAAAAATTATCAAGACAGTAACATTTACTTTCCTTGAAAAATCATCTTAACAAGCTGGGTATGATTATACTTACAAAGCTACTTAAATTAAAGAAGAGCAAGTTCGGTTTCTGATGTATCTTGACATCCTTAAGGAGCATTGGGAATACTTTCTGGTCATTAGGATAAGCTTGCTCTCTTGGACAGCATCCTACACATTAACATGTAGGTGTTGAAAGCAAACAGTAGGTGGCCTCAGAACATTAGCATTGCTCTTCCCGGGAACAGTGGCAAAGTGAGGGCAGAGCCCTGCTGATCCTCAGCGGCTCGGTACAACTCCTTCCCTAATTGCAGGAAACATGCTGAGATGCGTCCTGCAGCCCAGCGCTGTGGCTTTCTCCTGGAACAAGGCCACATGTTAAACCCGAATGCAAACTCCTGAGATCTAACTTTGATTTGATGTTTTAAACCCATTTTGACCATTTTCATGTCTCAGAAGTTATAGGAAAAACAAGTGTTGAACAGAGAAAATGAGGAGATAAGCAATTCCCATTATTTGATATGGCATACTGGATATATTACCTACCTGTGGTATTGAAGAAAGATTGGAAAATCCACTTGCTACTTTACTATGAAATATTCTCTATTCACATGCCTTGCATTTCAAATATCCAGTGAATGGCTACATCTGGTGGTTTAGGAGAAGAGGACTCATCAACTACCATGAGCTACTTCATTATTTGTCTTGCCTTCTTTAGGGAAGTTCTGCAAAGAATAAAGAATTCAGATCAAACCTGTGGGATTCAGTGTCATAAGAGTCAGTTTGCAGCCTTGGTCAAGGTTTGGTCCTCTCAAGTACAATTTGTATTGTCAGCATCTAATCCTGGCCCTGAATGCTTGTGCTTCAGGAGACTCCCTGATCTCAGAATCCAGACTCAATAATGGTGGAAGTCCATTTGCAATAACCTAACCTGTTCCATCAGTCCCCTTCCAGACTGCCAGATTGCATCAAAAGCAGGGAGAAGCAGAGACTGTTATTGCATCTACTGTTTAATTTTTTTCATTGTTTACTTCTTGGAAAATAAAACTTCTCTGAATAAAAACTTCTTGGAAGCCTTATGCACTACAATGGTAGTCATTCTTCTTCTCAACCCAGGCTGCTAGGGCAGAGGTGTGTTTTCCATCCCACTTCCTCATGTGTTCTCCATGTTCATGCAGGTAAAAGCACAGGTTACCTCTGGGAGTGTACCCTTTCTCATGGATGGGGGGGGCACTGATTTTAATAGCAGAGTCTCTGGTCTGTACTGGTAGAGCATGGAAAATTTCCTCTTTAATATCCTCTCTTGTTTCTTGTGGTCCTCTTAAACTTCCTCTTTTAAATTCTGGAAATTCTTGATCAGTCTTTCCACGGAAGAGATGTAGGCCCTTAACAGGGCAGAGATAGTTTCTTCCAATATCCAGACTGTGCCAACCAAAGTTTCCACTTTTTGTTCTTCCTCCTTCAATGATATCACTCCCAATGAGTTGGCATATGAGGCTGGCACATTCCATGCAAATTTCTGTCTCATGTTTTCTGTGCACTGGACGCTGTCTGGATTATTAGGGAATTGTTCATTATCTGAAAAGATTATCTCCGGCACAGCTAATTCTCTAAGGTACCAGATACCTTGTGCCATGTTGCTCTACCCTTCATGGTGTACTAAAAGCTCCTCTTTGCTCATCTTTCCCTCACACTTGACAAGAGTTGTCTACAGAGGCTGAAAGTTTCTGGTCTTCTCCTGATTCCCTGGTCAATACCAGCATCCTGGGAGAGGGATCTCAGTTGTTTGGCTTCACTACCTTCTGGTGCCACACCACTGGCCACGATATCCCAGCACTGGCGAAGCTCCCCCAGGCATAGTGATCGGGTGATAATCTCTGGTCCTGTACTGTTTCTTCCACTGGTTTTGAAGATCCTGCTTCCTCTTCATCACTCCCTGCAAAAATGTATTTGGTCTTGGATTTCTTCTTCTTAACAGGGGCAACTGTTACTGGCGTGGGTTGTCTCTCTGGTTTGGCTGCAGTGTCAGTGGCCATGGTGCTTCTTGGTTTGCTTTTCTTCCCCTCCTCTGAAGGTGCTGTACAGTAACAGTGTGTGGTAGGCAGTAGCCAGGGCCCAGCACAGCTTCATGCCTCTCTGGAACTGGCACAACAATTTTCTTTCAAATATTCTGCCATTTTATCAGGGTCCTGTATTTGTTCAGAGGTGAACTTCCAAATCATTGGAGCAGAATACTTCTTCAAAAGCTGGCCCATTTTCTCCCATCTTTCATACCACTCAGGACTATCCACCTGTGGGCCAGGTCTCTGAACAATTTCCATAGAAATTTCTGTCCTGACTCTATAGACATTGTAGACAATACAGAGAGAGACTGCAGATCTAGCAGCAAGGTTATGCTTTCCTTAATACCCAAAAGGAATTCAAAGTTCTCAAAAGCTGTTGTAGCAGACCTGAACAAGGATTAAGAGGGTGAAAGGCTGGGTAAAGTCATCCTCTCCTGTACTCCCCACCAAGTGGGTACTATTATTAAAGAACTGGCAAAGGTAGCAGCCAAGGCCAGGACAGGCAAACAACACGGAATTCACACCCCAAATGACCCTCATTGTCCTTGATGCTATCAAGTCATAAACTGAGGTCAAACAGTACACCAAAGCCCTCTCCCTACCTTGACAAATATTATCAGGAGGAGCACATACAGGAATATATACTGGCCTAGGTACCACACCCACACAAACAGATCAAGCACTGTAACCAGGGAGTTCTGTACCCAGTACACAAATGCTTCAATCAAAATGTTATTTCAACTTCTCCCTCAAGCGCTGCACTGGCCATCAATCAAATATGCTGGGTTTAGCCCCAGCAGGCATATTGAACTCCAAGAAAGCCACTCCCTTTCCCCTGCCCCTTTCTGTAAGGAAGGGACAATTAATGACTTGAAATTACAATGTACTAAAAAGCACAATTACAACCGCAGTGTTAATAGAAAAATTACATAAGAGAGAAGATGTTTTATGCACAAAAGGGTATTCACCACTGGGAACAAATGTAATATACTTCCTGAAGATATTTATGTCTCTGCCAGAGAGAAGAAAACCTTCAGAAAACACACTGGCTAGTCCAGCTTTTGTAGAAAAGATCTCCAAACTAAAAACTGCAGTGGGAGTGCTGCCATGGCTGTAATGAAACTTTTCCTGACAAATAAGAGTTTTATTTTGTGTCTACATCTATCAGCAGAGCTGCCTCCAAACACCTCATCCCTTAGGCAAGGTTGGACCCTCACATCCAGAGGGCTGGCTGACACTCCCTGCAAAGCCAGGTTCCGGGGAGTGCAGACCATGTTAGACTGCCCTGCCTGTCCTCAGATCCCCCAGAGCCCACAGTGCACAGAGCCTTTCCTGTGACAGGGTCCACCCTTCTCAATGAGGGGTCTGTTCTGCCTGACACCTTCCTTTCACAGCACCTGTGACTCTCTGCAGGTCTTTATCACCTCCTCTGTATGATGGTTATCAGATCAAATTATAGCTGCATGGTACACTCTGAGTTAGCTCTCAAAGTAGCAAGCCGTGAGCATGAGATTAGTTATGATTTGACCTGCCTGGAGAGTGAATACATTAACAGTTTATTGAGGCTGTCTTTCACTCATATCCCATGTGGACCAAAGGATGGGCCTGGACAGTTTTGGGCTGCTGTGACAATTGCAGCAATCTGCATTTGGCTCACCAGAAAACAAAATTTGACCCGTCTGAATTTCAGTAATGCTGAGATTAGCTGAAAAAGGAAATACTCCTGAAATAACCCAGATCTTTTCTTTCCATTTAAGTTCATCTGCTGCTGGTTGCACTTCAGTGCATGGGAATCCCCAGTGTCACCAGGACTGATTAGCGAGCAGTGTGAGGCAGAGGGATAGGATGTACAGTTTTCCCTTACCATGAAATTGTCATTCATGTATGAGATAAGAACATCTTTCATTTATTCATTAATATGATTTCAAAAGAACCCTGCAATTTCACTTGCCTTGCAGCTGATGCTGACCTAACAATACGAAATGCAGTTTAGTGAATTATCAGTCCACAAAATTTCAGTCAAAATTTGATTATATTTTTGTGTTTATTGAACTTGATTCATACTAAATTTAGTTGCTTAAGGCAACTGACTTAGCCGGTACTATCTCACTTCAAACTGTTGAGGGTTCTACTCTTGGTTAAGTAACCACATCACACTTGCACAGGCTGAAAATGTCTTTTAAATTGCAAGAAAACCTCAGAAAGCATGAAAGTACAGTATCTCAGTTAAACAGCACATCCTCATTCTTCTTAAATTGTGGTAATATTTTTCTTCTCATCCCACTAGTTTTACTCTCTGAGTTGATAAAATATTGGTCATCTTCAGCAGCTTTGGAGCAGAGTAGATCTGGGTCGAGTAATGTTCCTGTGGCCTTTCTCTAAAGAGCTGCTATGTTCAGGATATGTAAATCAATACATAAAATTCTGTGCTTTGCTTATATACTCTTGTCTGACTACGTCTGCATCATAGAACACATCTGCCTTGCTATATAAAACTGCGAGAGTATCTTGCCATGAAGCCAGGGAGAAAGGCTATACAGTCCTAGGCACTGTGTCTCTTCCAAGTTCAATGGGATGAGTCCCTTGAAAACTCAAAACCATAATTCTTGCCCAGTTCACCTGTGGTTTTTCCCTGTTCAGATCCATAGTAGAAGTGAGGTTGTGGGTCTCAGCCCAGTAGGAAACTGTTTCCACAGTGGGAAGCCCAGGGTTTGTGTTGCATATCCTGAGACACACCATGAGAGGGGAGTTTGGGGCACAGTCAGAGGTCTGTGCAGGGTAGAGGGCAGCAAAGCTGAAGCAGTCATGCTCAGCTGGTCACACAGGAGGCAGTCAGGCCGTGTGCTGTTCCTGTGCAGCACAGAGCACCAGCCCAGCCTGTGGGCACACTAGCAATGCAACGCTGGTCCTCTGACTTGGAACACTTAGGCAAGAGAAGTATAACCAAATCCTTTTTAGTTTTCTTTCTGCCTTAAAAAACTTCCCAAATTTCAGTAATGGCATGGCAACCAACACTGTGATTCATTTGACCTGACTTCTATTATATTAATATAAGGCTTTGGTGTAAATCAGCATGTCTCTGCACTCAACAGTGCATCCCAATCCTGAAATTAGTTCTGAGCTGAATCTCACTAAAAGTTGCTCATAAAGAAACAAGGGATGTGGAGTTAGATTTTAGCCTGGTTGTTGATAAACCTTCAGTAAATCATTGAAGTTCAGTGTCTTTCAGAAAGCATTAATAAACTACCTGTCTCTTGAATGGAGTACTACAAGACTGCAAACCTTTTTGAGATCCATGGCCAAGAGGTGCTGCTGAAATCAGAAAGTACAATAACTGCTTGTAACTGTGACAGGCTGCCATGATCATTAATGAGAACAAAAATCATATTTATCAGGGGATGAAAAAATAGGCATAGCGCTTAAACTTGTAAATAATTCCATAGTGTTATAAATTTTACCAGTTCTCCACTTCAAGTTAAAAGACAGGGTCTGGGTCATGATAAATGTGCTACCTCATTCAGACAATTATAATGCACCAGAGGAATTCAAACACAAAATTTTTTTTGAAAAGACACATAGCAAAGCCTTGAGGGAAGATATGATTTAAGGAAAACCTTGCAGCAGGAGGGAGAGAATAAATGAAACATAGAAGGGGGAGGCTGATGGGAGAAAAAGGATAAGAATGGGACAAATTTTGTTTTCAGTTGCACTAGCATAAATGATTTTTTTACCTCAGTAGTACTTGCTTTTGGAAGGCCTAGATTTTTTTTTTTAATTGCTTTTCTCTTAATAATCAAGCACCAGCCAAAGCCAGGAAAGGAAAACAATACAGTATGATCAGCATTCTGATGTGGGCTTCAAGAATTTGATGCAAGGAGGATGGCTATGTTCGTTTTCTCCCTGGAGTATAGGATATAGACTTTTTTTTCTGCAATGAAAAAGCAATGAAATAGCTTACTGTAATATACAGGCTTGGACTTAACCAGGAGATGAAAGAATCAGGTTGATTTTTTTATCTTTAGTGTACTAGCTGACCTGAAAATAATTCTGCCCTTAGACTTCATGCATATGGCTCTACCCTGCATGTAGAAATATGAGAGGTCCAAAAGGCAAGTTCTTGGAAAGCAAGCACATAAAGAAATACTAAAAGGACAACACGGGGATTTATCACCAATACCTTTAAATCACTAACTGCACAGGCCAGGCTCACATGCTCTCTTGAGGTGCAGGATTAGGTCAGAGGGACAACAGGACAAGGCAGAACATGTCTTATGTTCTTACCCTCTGCACCTTACAAATCTCACTTTCAAGGCTGAACTCTCCTGCATTCTTAACCAAAATTTGCAATCACAGGATCTCAGCATACATGTGGGACACCACCTAGATTGCTCATGGTAAGGTGAAGGCCAAGTGCTGGAAGGAAGCTGGTGGAATGTGGAGAGCAGTGCTCTCACACAACCCTGACAGAGAGATCTGGATATCAGCTTCAGAACAAGGAGAAGTGCAGGAACTTCACTGGATCAATGGAAGATTTAACAAACTTAGAATTTTGCCAAAAGGGAAATACTGGAATGGCATTCAGAGAAGTGTAGGGGGTGCAGACAGAGCAGAACAAAATGCCAGTTGACTGAAAGTTTCTCTGTTGTCTCATCTAATGTTTAATACCCTTTTCAAAGTGTGACACATACCAGCCAAAGTGTGGGAGGTAATGCTGTATCACTGGCCTGGGTTTCCTCCCACACAAAGCAAATGCTTTTGCTTTGGCCTGTGGTCGGCTTTCACTGTGAGGATACACAGAGTCAGTTCTTCACCTTTTGGAAGATGTATTTGTAATTCTAGAATGCTTTTATGCACACATTTGCAATGAGCAGATATAACAAGCTCTGTCACCTCTGACTCCTGAAAACTGTTGTTCCCTAAAACAGGATATATCCCTATTAACAGAGGCCTCATAAAGGTTGGTGGGCCTTCTCCCAAACTGCATTTCATTGCAATACCATTACTTACAATCAGAAATCTAACTGCCCTGACTACTTTGACAGATGCCAATCGATCAAGATACACAAGCCAAGATATTCTTCCTGGTCTCTATGTAGCCTTTCAGGAAGGTGTAGGTATGCTACAGGTACCATGACAGAGCTACCAGTCCCATGACCACATTGTGAATACAGTGCAGCTGGGACTAGCTCCAGGCACTCAAGTCTAGATGTGAATATCTGGACTGCCGTCCTCATTGCTGATCTCCACCAAGCTGACTTCTACTCTACTCTTGATTGTACTGATTAGTGTAAGGATTCATATACCCAGACACCTGCAGACTCATTTGAGCCTCCAATCACCTCTTTGAAAAGACACGGATTTCCTACAGGCTCTTTATCATGGAAAACAGCCCTGTGCAGGTGTCTTTCCCAGGAAATTCCAGTGACATTACACGCTCTATTGAGGCAACTGAATGAGGATTAAGGTCTCCATCATCTATAGCAGTATTTTAAATACCTATCCTATAACTAGTTTTCAGTGTCTAAATCCCAACTGAATGTCACTAGGAGACAGAAAGTGGATTTTTCACTACAAGATAAGCCTAACACTCTGATTAAGCCTCCTCCGGGCAGCTAAAATACAGTCTTTCAAAAACAGGGTTTTTTCATTGCGGTCAAAGCCTTTGCATCTGGAAAAAATCGCTATGACATGGTGAGAATTGGCTACAAATAACCATGGAATTGGCCACATATGTCCATAGGCAGCAACTCAGTGGGGCCTTCATATGGTAGCATGTTGAAGGAGAGGCTTCCAGAATCGCAGAATAATTGAGACTGGGAGAGATCTCTGGAGATCATCTAGTCCAACCCCCACACTACAGCGGGACTAACTACAGCTAGTTCCCCAAGTCACTTATATAGTGAGCTTCTGAATAATTCCAGGGATGGAGATTCCACAACCTCGCTGGGCATTCTGTCAGTGCTCAGTTACCATCACAGTAAAAAAAGTGTTTCCTGATATTCACAGGGAACCTTCTGTGTTTCATTTTTTGCCAATCTCCTCTATCAGTGGACAGCACTGAAAAAAAAACCTGTCTCTGATCTCCTTGCACCTTCATTTAAGGTATCCATTGAGCCTTCTCCTCTTCAGGCTTGATAGTTCCAGCTTTCTCAGCCTTTCCTTATACGTGAGGTGCCACAGCCGCTTAATCATCCTTGTGGCCCCTTGTTCAACTTTCTCCAGTGTGCCCATGACTCTCTGGTACTGAGGAGCTCAGAACTGGACACAACACTCCCTGAAGTGAACTCACTGGCTAAGTCTACTTATAGTGATTTAAACAATAGGTAGGAATATGATGGGGCCCTGGACCTTTGGACTGGTAAAGCTCTTGCTAAGATCAACGAGCACTCTCTTCACCAGTAACAAATCTGGTGGTACTGGCCTCAGCAAGGGCTCAGGATCATCGCCTGTCATATTTTGAATGACAGGCAATGATTGTGCCCATCAGTCTTCATCCCAGAAAACAGTCCTGGGAACATCAGAGATAGGGAAGATTAGGGTACACATAGCAGCTGAAAATCCTCAGGTTTTGCACATGGTAGCTATCCACTGTGTTCTGCCTCCCAAACTGGATTCTTGGCTGACCCCTTCCTAATCTAATGATTTAGATCATTCGATCTGGAATCAAATTCCATCCTTAGCCTAGTGCCTGTCCAAATGCTAAAGCCCCACCAGCCTCAATAACCTAAAAGAAAAGGTCTGGGAAAACTCTTCTCGCTAGTGTCTCTTTCTTTCAGCACAGATTTTTGGCTAACTTGAAGTCAGAATGAATTTGTATCAGAGCTTGTTTGCAGGCTGTATTTTCACTCTGCCACAGTAAGTATGGAAGTTAAATATCTGGAACTTGGGAACTTTGGTGCAACAGAGTTGAGTGGAGGTTGTATACCTTTCTTTGAGGTGATATGAGGGAACATATGTGAAAGAGGTCTGTTAAACATATAGAAACTCTTGTGCATTGCTGTAGAGGCAGAAAGACAGAGCTGCAGATGAAAATTTAACCAACTAAGGCCACTGCAGACATATACTTTCAAGCAGGCAAATCTTACTGGTTTTGTCAGGCCTTACTGAACTCTCAAGGCTCTCTGAAAAAAAAATAAACAACTCAACAAAACAAACAAATAAACAAAAAAATACCAAAGAAAGCAAACAAAAAGCCCAACCAGAACTGATAATTCCATCAATCGTTGTATATTCTCCCAGTAAATGTAACAGGCAGTCCATTCACCCTGGGCTTTTGGAGGTTAAATACTCAGATCCTCAAGGAGTTCTATCAAGTTTCTCCACCAGATCTCAAATTCCAAATTTCTTCCTTAACTCTCAGGAAAAATCTACAAAGTAAAATATGCTTGTTAGCAAAACATTTCTCTTCTCATTAGTCCCCATTGTTATTAGCATCATTTCATCTGCCATATGTTTTGCATTTAAGCCTTGCTTTAGAAATTCCTGAGTCTTGCCTGGGAAGTATGAAAAAATTATGAATTCAATAAAATTTGAAGTGTAACATATTCTTGATATAATTTTCATGTTTGCCATCTTGACAGAATGGTGTAGTCAAATTTCAGTTTTACTGTTTCCTATTCAAAGTAATGTTAGTTCCCCTTGAGGAAAAAAGTAATGAAACTAAGACATTTTAAATTTTCAAAATGTGAGATTCTTTTTGTCACAGGATGTCATGTGCATGAAGATTCACAGCTATTTTGCTGAGTCACTCTCACAGCTGCACCGTGTTGATTCTATTAGTTCTGATACAGGAAAACAAAGAAGTAGTACATTTCTGAGGCAGAGTATATGGGAGTCACAGAAAGGAATTTCCTAGTTTAGTCATGCTTAGTTAAAAGACACTTGTGGCATTTAAGTTAGAAATAAAAACATCATGTTGAACTATCCCCAGGTAGCCTTTATATAAGATTTTCACGTGTAGGAAAGAGGAATGTTATAAGCTCGAACAATACCTGACTACAACGTGTACATGCCCCTTCAAGGCCATGGCATGACACTCTATCTGTGCCCTCTGTGTGTGCCCCAAAGCACAAGGGAAGTCTTGGTCACATCATGGAGATTGATCAAGCACCATGCACATATGGAAGAAATAAACAGCAATCCCTTATCCTGGTCTCTACAGCACACACAGAAACTGAAGTGCCAATGCTATTTTAACTCGGCAAAGTTGAAGTATTTAGAGAGACTTCAAACAGCTCAACTTTGTTGTAAGATCACCAAATAAATCATAGGCACAGACTCAAATCCCAGACTTGCTGGAGGTTCTTAATGAATGAATTTTTAAGGGTGTTTATACTAAAGCAGATTTGTTTGTTTGTTTGTTTGTTAGGACTGCTGATATTTATTCCAAAATGTCAGAGGTGAACACATAGAATTGTAGGTTTCAGACCAGGTCTTAAGTCTGACATAATTTTAAGTCAGAAGAGAATCCAAAAATGTTGAAAGCTGAGACAGTGAAATAAGGTAGAAAATATACACAATCGGGTAAGTCTGTCATGTGTATGCCATGTAGGGATGCTAAACTGTGGTGGGTTGGCCATGGCTAACAGCTTAACTCTTCCTCCAGCTACTTGCTCCAGCTACTTCCTACCTCCCTAGGACTGAGGTGGAAAAGGGTAAAAAATAGGAAGAACAGGAATAAAAAAGCCTGTGGATCAAGATAAAGACAGAAGGATTTCTTACTAGTTACTGCTGTAAACTAAACACATTTAATTTGGGGAAAATTAAATTAATTCACCCCAGAGGAGGAGGTGCTGTGGAATCTGTTTCCTCTGCTCTGTCAGCCAAGACTCCTCCTCGAGCAAAATCCTATGGAGCAGCTAAGATAAAAGATGAGATTCAGACAGAATCACAGAGTCATGAAATAGCTGGGTTAGAAAGGACCTTTAAAGGTCATCTAGTCAAAGCTACCTACAATGAGCAGGAACATCTTCAACTAGATCAAGTTGCTCAAAACCCCACCTAGCCTGACCTTGACCGTTTCCAGAGACAGGGCACCTCTGAGCAATCTGTTCCAGTGTCTCATCACCCTTATTGTAAAAAGTTTCATCTTTATATCTAGTCTAAATCTACCTCCTATTAATTAGGTCGTGCTTCAGTGAAACATCTTTTGGTTTGTCTTTCACAACAGTGCTTCTGTTTTTGTCATCAACTGGCCAACCTCATCTTAGCAAGAACACACTCAGCTTCTGCCCTAACCTTGCCTATGCTTGAAGCATATGCTTGAAGCTTCCTACCATGTCCCACAATCTCTGTTTTCATTGGTCTCCTCACCTGAGGCACTGCTGATTCATTCTCAGTGTCTGCTTGTCGACATGTTTTCAAGCTCTAAAGGACACTACACTGAACTGTGAGAGTAATTTTGGGTAGTGGTGACATCAGCTGTCAGGTAAATGAAGAAAAATATGCCACAACCCATGGTGTTCAGTGTTCTGCAACAGCAGGAGTTGGGGTGGAAGAGGCAGGGATACCTGCACTGTCCGGTATCAGCATAGAAAACATTAGCCTGTAAAGAAACGTTACCAGCTCGAGATGGTGAAGATTGATGAAGACTCAGTTCAGTCTCCTTTCTATGTGGATCTATTTTACCAGACTCACTTCTTTCTCAACACCAATAGGATCTACTCTGCGTATATGTGCCGCTTGTTCAATCACATGGTCAGCAAACCTGAGTAGTGGGGTCACCTGTCTGCTTCATCTTGAGTTTTGTGACACATCCATGGCTGAACACACTTCTCTTGACTACATACATTAGAATGTTATTGTTTCTTGAACCAGCATGAATGATAGCAGCTTTTCCTCGGACACCCATCACATCTCCTGAGGTTGCCATATGGTAGAGTTCTTGCCAAGTTTATTCCTATCCACGCTCTAGTAACAACCCCCTTTTTATATCTCTATTGGTCTTTTAAGCCTTCACACTCTTCAGGAAAGCAGACATTGGGGTACCATCTCAGTGAACTATCATTATGATTCTTCCCCCGCGCAGTTCATTCTCCCTTCCCTTCGGGATTATTTGATGACACATTTCCTTGTTCAAAACTATGGAAGCCAAAAAGAACATATGGTCCATAGTTTATAATAAACTCCTGGCAGCCTGCCTCTACGGATGTTTTAGCACATTGTGGGGACTTGATAGCTTGAAACGTTTCCTTCTCAGACAGATTCATTTCCTGGTAGTTAGTGTTGGCTGTGTTGACAGCTGCAAGTTTGTGTTGGGACAAAGAGACATTTACATGTAATGAATAGCAGTAAAAGGCCTGTGTGATAAAGCTTGAGAGGTATAAGGGTTTGCTCTAAGAACTGCTCTACTGGCCTTCTTTAGACAGCAAATGAAGAGTATTTTCTCATCATAAAATGCAAGTTAATTTCCCCTTTACATAAGATCATTGATAACCCTTTTTTCTTAAATGCAGTGGCAGCCTTCATTTAAGTCCATCTTCAGGATAAAGGATTTCCAGTTTCTGAGCTTATCTAAAGAAATCTAGCACAGATTTTTCTACAAGGTTATAGATAATATGAAGTTTCTTCTCTAGTCATTTTTTTGTGCCTTAGAGTCACAGCTTACTGCCCTGTGCATGGAGCTGATGCAACTGCATGCTGGTTTTCCTCTGAGGTAAACTGGGGCAGTTCCACAAGCAGTTGGATTGAATGGAGGGGAAGCTGAACTGTACCATAGGTAGGACAGGATCTGCTTTATGTGAGATTGAAACCACATCACAGTCATCCACAGAAAACATCACTCCATTCATAGACATTGCTGTCCTTCCATATGTCCTCAAATCTACATTTTCCTTTTACCTTTACAGTGTTCCTACCTCTACCAAGACTCAAATTATGGTTAAGTAATTTCCTCCATTAAAACAATGAGGAACTAGACTGGAGACAGGATTAGTTGCCTAAAGAGAAGTGAACTAGAATCACAGAATCATAGAATGGTTTGTGTTGGAAGGTAGCATTGAAGACCATGTAGTCCAAATCCAGTGCCATGGCTAGAGACATCTTCCACTAAGACCCATCCAATCTGGATTTGAATAATTCTTGGGATAAGGCATCCACAACTTCTGTGGACAACCTGTGCCAGTATCTTGTTACCCTCATAAAAAAATTTCTCATGTCGAATGCGTATTTATCCTCCTTCTGATTAAAAGCCCCTTGTCCTGTCATTACAAGAGAAACTTGTGAAAAGTCTCTCTTCCTCTTTCCTGTAAGCTCCTTTCTCTTCTCCGGACCGAACAATCCCAACTTTTTCTGTCTGTCTCTACAAGAGAGGTGCTCCAGTTCTCAAATAATTTTTGTGGCTCCTCTCTGGACCTGCAGGTCCATGTCTTTCTTATGCTGAGGGCCCCATAACCAGACACAGCACCCAGGTGGGGTCTCACAGGAGCAAAGCAGAGGGGTAGAATCCCCTCTCTCAATTGCTGGTCACAATCCTTTTTATGCCATCCAGTATACAATTTGCTTTCTGGGCTGCAAGTGCACATTGATGACTCATATTTTATTTTCACCTTACTAATAAGTTGCAAATAGGATATCAGAGCTAGAGCATATCTGTACCAACACAGCAAATACAGCATAAGCCTTACATAAGACCCATGCTCTTCTAATTGAGCAACTGGAAGACAAGCAGAATAGTCTGTTGTGACTAATAAGTCCCTGAACAGCTATTCAGGCAATAGAATGACAGCTATGTGAAATGTACCCCCAAGATTACTTTGGTCTTGGTCTTGCAAATTCCTGTTCAGGGACAGGAGCCTTTCTTTTTGCTTTCTTATATACTCAGCCACATAATACAGATAGCAAATAAAGTTTTTTATTTATCCTAGGAAAGTACCCCACCTCAGGACTTCAACAGGACTTTGTTCTTACAGAAACCGAGCTGCTCACTCTGTCAAGGTCTCTGTCCAAGGAACAAGACTAGAGCACAAAAGAAAGCCTATTCTATTTATTGCATCTGGCTCAGGTGGTTCCCACCCTCAATCCATCCCCACGCATTCTTTCCCATTTCTGGCAAATTATCATGGTTTTGGAAAACACCTCTTTTATAATTTATGATCAGGATGATTAAACACTTCCAGGGGCAGGCAATTTTGTTACCATGTAAATCCACAGAAAGGAGCGAGTTGTAACCTTTGATAATGGAGCGGGAGAGACAAAGGTCAGCAGTTCATTCCTTGTTGGGAAATGCTGAGGGCAGGAGCCAGTAACTAGTTCTGAGCACTATCCTTGGAGAGCTGCTTCATCTGGGTCATGTGCTGGATGCCTATACTTCATTTGTTGACATAAATTAGCTTGGAGCAGTTTGGACTTTTTTTTGCCTATTATCCACAGATGCTAAGCATAGTCTGAGGCAAGCACAGACAATATCTGCTACCTGACCTTTATCTTTTAAGATTTGTCTTCCTAACCCAGCCTAGAGCAGATTCTCTAAAATTATTCTTGAGTTATTGTCCTCCAAGAATAGACTTCTTTCCATCTTTCCAGCTACTTCCTAAACGTGGCATCTCCAGTCTCAGTGAGACATCAATGTTTCTCTGAAAATGAAATGGTTGACACCAATTTGGTATCTAACTTCTATGTTTTACTAGAAATATATATCAATATTTCAAACAGTTGAAATTAATGGAATTGATTCAAAATATCAAGCCTTTTTGAAAAATGAACCTAACTGAATTATTATTTTTGTCCTCTGCTTCCTATGGAAGCTTATTTCCATTATTCCAACACTCTCATATAGGTCTTAGTTCATTTTGTTCTCTGAAAACAGGTGACTTGGGCCTAGACAACAGCAACTTCCTCTCAAAGTCAGCATCTAAATTCTTTAGGACTCAAGCTATGATGTGGGAAACACAGCTTACCCATACAGGGGCAAAGAATGGAAGAGAATGCCCCCAAAGAACAGAAGAGGAATCCTGCAGGCAGAAAGCCAGTTAAAAACTGATTAAAATCCCATCAAAGGGATTTGATGACACAGTGACAAAATTATATCTCATCTTTAACATCTCATTACCCAGAGGATTTCATAGCTCCTGTCAGGCAAAAGGCCATGAGGCTGGTGCTGCTTGCTCTGATGCATACAGTCAGCACGGCCAGTGCCAATAGTCTCCTTATCCTGATACCTACTGGAGTAAACTGGCAGGGCTGAAAAGGGGCTGGAGCAGCTGCTTTTGTGTTGGTACAATGTGCTGTGAGTTTATTAAAGCAGCCTGCAGCCTGCTGCACTCTATGTCCCAGGCTATGACTGTACCAAGACACCATTAACTGGCTCCCTGGCAACACTGATCCCTGCTGTTCTGCATAGCTGGGTGAGTAAGAAGTCTGGCCGTGAGGACCAAGCTAGGAGCATCCATCATTTAAATTGTGTCTCATGGGTTATAAGGTGGATGCTAGATGCTAATGGGTATTTATTAAAATTTTCTCCTCACTGCTTTTTTTATTCTTCTGCTTCGAACAGGTCACTAAAGCTGCTGAGGACATACAGACAGATAATTGCTGAAGAAATCAAGGTCTTCATAAAATTTTCCTTCATTTTCAGACTGAGAATGAAGCATTCAGGTGTATTTTGAAAAGACATTTTGAAGAGATGACTGGGTATGGTAATAGCACAAATTACTTGCCAAGGAGCAGGGAATTCAGAGGAAGAGACAGAGTCTGAAAGTGGTGACATACTGTGATAACAATAACTGGTGGTGAGGACCTCTCTAACCCTCCTGAAAAATCAATGTGTATCAGTCCTGGGAGCACAGGCCTGTTTAGCCACTCCTAGGAATGGAGAGAATCAAAGAATTTTTTGGGTTAGAAAGGAACATTAAAAGTAATCTAGTCCACACCCCCTGCCATGAGCAGAAGCACCTTTCACTAGACCAGGTTGCTCAGAGCCCCATCCAGCCTGACTTTGAATGTTTCCAGGGATGGGGCATCTGCCACCTCTGTGAGAAACCTGTTCCAGTGTTTCACCATCCACACTTTTTCCTTGCATCTTGTCTAAACCTACCCTCTTTCTGATTCAAACCATTACCTCTTGTCCTATCACCTGTAAAAATGTCTGCCCCCATCATTCCTATAGGCCCTTTTTTGATACTGGAAGGCTGTTAAAAGGAATCCCTGGAGCCTGCTCTTCTCCAGGCTGAGCAATCCTGACTCTTTCAGCCTTTCTTCACAGGAGAGGTGACAGCTCTCTCATGATCTTTCTGACCCTCACCTGAACCTTCTTTAACAGATCCAGGTCTTTCCTCGCTGAGGACTCCAGAGCTGGATGTATTATGTGTCCCTCCTTAGGACAGGCACCTATTCAGTGTGTGTTAGTACACAGCATCTCGCTGTCTGTGGAGTGGGGGTCTGTTCAGTCCTCTATGGGTCCTGGAGCAGGGACCTTTGTCACCCTCCTTAAGAATCAACATGTTTCTTGGATAAGGGGCCTATTCACCCCACATTTTCACACAGGGCCTTTCTATCTGTGGAGCATGACAGTTCAGAATGATCTGAATGCTAAGCTCTTCCAAAAATTTTGTCATAGAGCTTTGGTAGTGCCTCAAAACATTTCTCCATCATTTCCATTTTAAATTAATTACTTTTGTTGTAAAATAAAATAATCAAATTTTATCTGATGAATTGGAAAGAGGATTCTGATAAGCTAATGAGTGAGGAGACAAAGGAAGTGATTTAGGAGAAAGCTCTCCTGGGATGACCTGATGTGGACTAAGGACAACATGCCTTTGTAGAGACTGGAGAACAGAATCACCCATACACTGACACATTAGTTATGCAAGCAGCAACCAGCTCTGATGACAAAAATAAGACCTAAACAGTGGGTGATTCTGCAGCGGAGGAGGGCATGCCACTGAGGTGATCTTCTGTCTGCAAACACGCCTGTGCGATCGCACGGAAATCAATGCGGTTGCATGGCTACCACTGAGGACAGCCTTTGGCACAGTGTTCCAAAGAGGTCAGCCACACAACCAGAGCAGTTGCATCACGTGTATTAAATAACATTTGGACAATTCAGAATCAAAGGAGCAGCTCACTCAAAAAATGCCAGTCTTAATTTCTGAGTGCCTCCTTTGCATGTGTTCTCACAGCTGTGCTCCTGAATTAAATATGCAACTGCATACTTACATGTTTCTTACTAAGGTCCATTACTGAGTATCTCTTAAACATGTTTTGTATAAGTTGAAAGGGAAAAATGTTTAAACGTGAAGGTTTGGAGGGAGAGACAGAGAGAAGAACTTGTTAGAGCCTCGTTGCAAGATTGTGGTGGGTTGACCCAAGCCAGCAGGCAAGCTCCACCCAATTCCTTCCCAAGAGGGATGGGAGAGAGAGTCAGAAGAGCAAAAGCAAAAAAACCTTATGGATTGAGATAAAGATAGTTTAATAAATAAAAGGCAAGGCAGCAGGCACAAGCAAAGCAAAATAAAGCATTCATTCACTACTTCCCGTCAGCAGGCGAACGTTCAGCCATTTCTAGAAGGCAGAGCTTCATTGCATGCAATAGTTATTTGGGAAGACAAATGTCAGACATCCCACTGTCTTTGTCTTTCTCTGAGTTTCATAGCTGAGCATGTCAACATAGGGTTGGAACAGCCCTTTGGCTGGCTTGGGTCAGCTGTCTTGATTGTGTTTCCTCCCAGCTTCTTGTCCGCTGCCAGCCTACTGGGGAAGGGAGGGTAGGAAAAAGAAAAGGCTTTGGCACTGGAAAAGCGCTTTTCAGCAGCAGATAAAATGTGTTATCAACAGTGATTTGGTCACAGATCCAAAACAGTGTTCTCCAGGCTGCTATGAAAATTAAATTCATCACAAGCAGACCCAGAAAAAAGGTTCATTTTTTTTTTTTTGTAACGCAGTTGGTAGCACAGCTAATGCTGTAAAACACTGCTGATAGGTGCCTTACAAAATTCTACCAAAGTGTTCTCTCACTTCTGCTCACACTGATCCCTTTGCAGCCAGGAGTCTGCATTTTTATCCCCAGAAGCTGCAAGAGCAGAGAGACTGAGTGTATCTCTACTGACAAGTAGCTGGATGAGGACCTGCCTCTCAGTTCCTATATTTTGCTTTCAAAATATTTTGGTTACTTTACCATCCTGTTTACCCAAACTCAGTTAATCAAAAGTCTTAATTAAATAAGGATTAGGTTTACCCTCAGGACTTGACAGTACTATTTCCTGGATCCAGAAAATCAGAAGTCAATATCCCTTGGACAGCTTCCCAGCACAGCGCTTGGAGAGAGTTGCACTGCAGCTTGCTGAAAGCCAGTTATGCTCCAAGATCCCACACATCCCACACATAATGAGGATAGCAGAGCTGGCTTTACAACTTTGGTTTCTTGTCAAGTGTTTAATCCAGCAAACTTCCAGTTTCCTCTTTAGGTTACTTAAAGGTATATCTCAAAATGCTCTTCCAGACTTCGTGCTTTTTAATGTACTTCAGTTCCAAAAGACTGCATCAATCTGAATGCTTTCTTGCCTTCCTGTATATCTCACCTGAAAAGGGAGCAGCACATGCAGTACCTTCAGTTAAGGCATCTTTCACTACTTGTACTTTTAAAGCACAGAATAGCTTCCAATACTGAATTTCCAGTAACATGTTGTGACTGGGAAGGTCTTTGCTTTCAATTTGTTTCAATATGCAGGAAATAAGATGATTCAGCAGTAGCTTCTGCTGGGAAAATTCATTTGAAGTGACTTCCTTTCAGTTACAGCATTTCTCTTCTGTGGGATGTCATTAATGAGGTTGTCCTGCAGACAGATAGCCAGGATTGGTTTGCAGATTTTTTTATAATAAGAATGTCCAAGTCGTATCTAATTTTATATATGATGTAAACCCTATGTTTATAAAGGCATAAATCTCAGTTTAAGCTCCCACAGTATCTACTTTCCCCACAATGTGATGTGGCTAGGTGTAATTAGCAATTTCCCTGGGGCTTGAGTCACTCATGTATTGAATACATAAAGATGAACATGAGCAAAAGTTTTAGCTAGAATTAAAAATAGCAAAATATTAAAATAATAACCAACTGAATTGCAGAGTTGTCCTGATTAAAGAAAAAAAAAAAGCCTGTAGTGCATGATTTTGAAAACAAATTATTTATACGATAGTTTTACTCTAATTATCAGACATTCTTTACATCACGTTCTGTGTGGACAACGGCTGGTTTTTCCCTTAAACAATAATAATGAAGTGAATAACCATACATAAATCACATTTGAAAATATTTGTCCAGTGTGTTTGCTTCTCATTATTTTGGGTCTTCTTTTCTTGTCTTCTTTGCATGAAGAACTCCATTTATGTTAAGCAAGGTTAGAATTTTGTCATGGTAGATGATAGCTGAAGTTTTCAGAAATTTTGCCAAATAAGCACACACTGAGAGATGTTAAATTCAAATGTTTTGGAAACAAACTTTTGAAGCTTATGAAGCAAATCTCAGTCTGCCAAATAAATTTAGCTGTTACATATATGCTACATAGGTTACAGAAAAAAAATATTTTAAATGTTTTACAGATATCTTTTGTGCTTAAAATATTCAAACCTTGTGCCCTTTCAGACATGTAGCTAGATGCCTCCGTTTTCAATTAACCCGAGAAGTTAAGCTTTAAAAGGATGCATAAACCCTCCTCAAAAGTGGTATTTCTATATTAAAAATATGACTTTCCAGGGTGATAGCATGATATCTTCAGCTTCTAACAAATATAATATGTCGCCTTCAGCAACTCAGGATCTCTGATTCAGCGTGCAGAACACTCTCCTTACAGCCTTATAGAACGATAAGGCTTCAGACCTTGAAACTGGTATACTGGAAACATGTTACTGGCCCAAAAATGAGTATTAATCACCTTGCAGCAAAGTTGATCAAAAGAATAATTCATAGTAGGGAGAACTCATTTATTCACGAGAACAAACAGAACACTTTTTTCTAACAGGAAGAGTTTTTAAAAGGTTGTTTTTTATTCTGCCCAGAAGGCTGGAATATCAGAAAAGAAATGGATTAGTAAACAAACATGACTGGAATCAAAAGGAATATAATTTTCCTATTTGACATGTGACTGCTAAATTTTCTTGGAAAGTACCTGCTGTTGTGGCACTTTAGGGAGTTCCTCTGGTTTTGCCTTCTGGTTCTAGGAAAGTTCCTTATGGAACTCCATCATAGAAGGAAAGTAGCACAAGCATGTAATGAACAATTTCCAAGAAAAGAGGAGGAAACTGCCGTGTATTAAATATGCTGTTGGCAGCATTAAAATGCATAAAAATACAGGAGAAAAATATCATAAGGGCTTACAGGACACACAGATATTTCAAAGTAATGAGCATTCATTGTCTTAGACAACTTTCTACAGAAGCAGTGAAAAAAGATCCAAAAGCATTTACGCAGAGCAATTTCCTCAACCTTGTCAATAATTATTATTCAAACCAAAAGCTGGCTCCACTGCTAAATGGGTATGTATTGGGAGGGGGTTTCTAGCTGCATGTTCTTTTCAAAAGACAGGAGCAATCTGAAACTGGATACTGCGAATAGCAACAATGCAAAAAAAGTTAAAGATGTGTCATTTTTCAAAGAGTGACTATTCAGATATGTTCTATTTCATTGGTTTCATCAGAAGAAGGTGAAAGTAGAATAAGTGGTATTACATTTTAAAAGAGAACTTTTAAGTCTCTCTCTCTCTCATATTTTTAAAGAAACAAGTGGAATTTCTTTCAGAGAAAATTATTTGTTTGTCCATAATTTACCACATACATTCCTTCCAGAAAGTAATGTTAACATTAATGTTTTACCTTTCTTCCTGTGGCACATGCTCGAGACTTGCTTCTGGCTCCAAAAATTATCAGCAAAGTAACCATTATGTTGAATTTTAGCAACAGCAACTAATGGCTGCCATCATCACACCTGATAACTCTGCAGTAACAGTGGAGTACAACTCTGTAGCCTGTAAGGGTCTGACAGGTTTGGGTTTTTTGCAAAAGTATTTTTAACTGACATGGTTTCTGTTCCTGGGGATCATCCAAATGCCTGCCATAAAAATACATTGCCTGGAGTGACACTGGGAAATGTACATAAGAACATGTTTTTCTTCATTTGAGCTGGTGACCTCACCTAATGGGATTTATAGCTGCGCTGAAGGGAGCGTTGGCAGGGAAAGAATAAGAATGGGCAGAGACCATAAAGTACATCATGATCTTACACTTTGTCAAGAAGATCATCCCTTTACAGGGCATCTCTTAGACTGTGCGTAGAGTTTCCTGTGCAGTTCTGCTGAAAAGGGAGATTTTGTGGGAAAATATGCATGAAATTATAATCTCAGTTCTATCCACTGCATGCTGAAAAGCTCTGAGGGGAGCTATTGCACCTAGCATGTTTCTGCCAGGCTTAGTTCATGGTCCTTTCCTCTGACAAGTCTTTGTTCTGGCATACAGCAGGTTTTTCCTAGGGCAAAAGCACTGAAACAGGTTGCTCAGAGAAGCTGTGGATGCTCCATCCTTGGAAGTGTTCAAGGCCAGGTTGGACGGGGCTCTGAGCAGCCTGATCCAGTGGAAGGTGTCCCTGACCATGGCAGGGGAGTTGGAACAAGATGATCTGTAGGGTCCCTTCCAACCCAAACTGCTCTGTATCACTGATACTATGATCCCCTTAGTGTTTGCTTTTGGGTATGATCAGCTTGCATGAATAGAGAAGCCTAAGCAGATCCAAAGTACCTAAGTGATAGGATAAATATCTGTCACATAACTTTTCTTGGCTGTTTTGATTTTACAGTTTTTCAAACTACAAAAAGACATGGAGCTAAAACATCTGGGTGATACCTAATTAAAGCATCCTGAAATCTTAAGAATAGATGAAAATTTTACATTTAAAAACATTCAATTTTTTTTTACTTGATTTCTTACTTTTGAAGATAATTGGATTATGTATTAGGAGCTTTTGTTTGCTTTCTTGCTTTTTTCACCTATAAGGCTCCTGATGAAGAAACTAAGATTCTGTGGCTATTATCTGACTCCAAGGACTAAGATTTTAAATAAAAGAGCAGAACCCATAATTGTCGAGAGAAGGTTCAGCATAATCAGCTGGTGTTCAAGTAATTTGTATGCCACAGTGTAGATGGATAACAGGGTAGCTAAAAAGGAACTTGTGTTGCAGTTTAACATGATCTGTTTCAATTGGGTTTGTACCATGTTGGTAGTTGAAATGAGCTACTTTGGCTAAACTGACAGATATAAACTAGTTAGGGGGAGGTTAATGTTTCATTTATTGCACTCCATTCATACCAGTGTGAATATGGCAGCAGCAGAGACATTTAGTCCCTGCTTTAGTTTGCTGCTATTGCAGACATTTGTTGCACAGAAACTTGTTCATAAACAGAACAAGCTTCTAGATTTATACCAGCTGTGAGTTCATCTCTGAAACTCTGAGGACTGAAGTGTCAAATCTCACTCGAGTGAGATTCTTAGCAGTGGAAGAGGATAATTTGGAAATGGGTCCAGACTGGAAGAGAACAGAGGAAATGCTATCTAATGCGGGAAAATTTATTGCTCAGAAATTCCAGGACTCACGTCTGACTGACTAAGAAAGTCCGTTGAATTAATGTGTGGTTTTACTACTCACAGGGACCTGTCAAACATCCTGGATGCATGGGAAAGATGGAGGAGGAATAACCAGAGGAATAAAAATATATTGCTTAAACAGTGAAAACTGTACACTCTGTGTCAACTACATTATTTCTAGAGGGAAAATAATTTCCTTCTTTTTTCTTCAGTGCAAAATTTTGTTACTTTTTTTCTTTATAAAACTTCTATCCTCTAAACTCCTTTCTCTCCACATGTTAGAACAATTTAAAATAATAACAATAATTTTAACAATCTAACTTAATTTATTGCATCCCAGAAATATTCTCATATGCACTAGAAATTTTGCTCTGTGCAGCTAGGTCAAAAATTTGTATTTATTTGAAAGGCACTGCATTTCTAAAAATTAAATCTGACAAACTGCTGTAGTGCCTGGGAATCTGTATAAGCAAGCTGTAGCTGAACCAGAACATCACATGGCCTCTCCCATTGCCTCATGATCTCCTCTTAAAGCCAATAGTTTTCTAGTCCCACACAGGTACTAAAGGGAGCATAGGAAGTGGTGACAGAGCAGGTAGACATATACAGAATCTCTAAATATCAATAGTAGTGATTAAATGGGTTATCCAGAGCCTCATCCAATCTTCAAGTGACATAGAGAATTGCTTTTCTGATGGCAGGAAGGAAGTCCTACCCCTGGAAACATGCTAGGGAGGCTTTTCACATGGGGAGATACTGTGGGGATGCTGGAGGGCAGCAGTTTTTGCTCCAGGACAGAGATCACAGCTGTTTGGGGAGGGGGGAAATAAGGTTTAGGATAGTAATACAGGATCCCTGCTTGAAAGGTGAGGCAAGTCAAGCAAGCAGGGATGAAGATGGAGTTCAGGTTGGAGGGAAGGAGAAGTAGTCAGGACATGAGATGGGTACTCAGGCACACTGGCATTTTAAGGGAGGCACAAGTAGATGAAAGCTGCCTGTAAGGCTCTGTGTGCCCATCCTAATTCATCTCTGAGGAGAGGGGACGTGCAGAAATCTTCCTTAGACTGCTACTGGGGACACCTTCCACTCACCACAAATGCCTAACAGCTGTTCCTGCTTTTGGGGGGAGCACGGTTTTGACGGACAGTTTTGTTTACCTTCCTGAAGAACTGAAACTTCTATGATTTTACCATGTCATTTTGGCATTAGGTCTTGCCTCCTTCCTTTTCCTTCCTTCCTGTATAATATTTATAGAAGATCATGCAACTTTAACTTAAAGATATGAAATTATGGAAAAGCTACCATGCATGGATTCTATCAGGACTAGCAATGATTAGAATAAGATATTGAGTATATTTAAATTAAATTATTGGACATACACATATTGATAAAAGATGGGCTTCCTCTTCACACATAAGCAAGATTTTAGGTGCTTATAGTGGCAAAAAGTAGAAAAAGCTACTGATGATTGTGGGTTTGATCCCTGTATGGGCCCTTCATTTAAAAGTTGGACTCAATCATCCTTGTGGATCCCTTCCAACTAAGAAAATCCTGTGATTTTGTGAAATCCCTGATCTTACCTTTACTTCTGTCCTTGCAAACCAGCTGGTTTTGCTCTGTATTCTGAAGCCAATTAGGATATAAAATTACCCTCATTTTTCTTTTTTCTTCACTACACTAGCTTCAAGGCTAGTTACCACTAACTCCATTCCAGCCTTGAGGAATCAGAGTAGGGAAGGAGACAGGAAACAATGACCTGAGATTCCCAGTAAACTGGGCTAATGGAAATGATCATGCTGGGAAGTCCATCATCCTGTCCCTGACAATGGCCAGCACTGAGTGAATTGGGACAGAGAGCACTACAAAGACACTGACAAAGGATAATTTACCATCTTGCACATGATGAAGAATAGTCCTGCCTGTGGACATTTTTCAAACCCTTTACTTAGCTCCTGATGTTTCTTTCACTGTCATGCTGGTCAGAAAATCCTCAGTAACTCACTGAAGTCTGAAGTACACCATTTTGCAGAAGAGAATAGGATAAAGAAACCAAGAATTTCATCTCAACTACAGGAAAGAAAGAAAGGAAGGAAGGAAGGAAGGAAGGAAGGAAGGAAGAAAGAAAGAAAGAAAGAAAGAAAGAAAGAAAGAAAGAAAGAAAGAAAGAAAGAAAGAAAGAAAGAAAGAAAGAAAGAAAGAAAGAAAGAAAGAAAAGAAAGAAAGAAAGAAAGAAAGAGAAAGAAAGAAAGATTTGTGTCTATATCTAGATATAGATGAAGATATTTGTATCTCTAACCATTCTTGGACAATAACCTGCAGGGACTGATTAGGGTGGTCACAGTCATTACTGCTTGGGTACCCTAATAAAACTATCTAGCATTAGTTTTCATTTTGCAATTACAAAATACAGGCTTGTACTCACAATCCATCAATTTGTACTTACTTTTCACAGAAATTTGTTAGAAATAGATTCTTTGAAATCTCTTTCAGCATTATCAGTATTTACTTTCTTCATCATTCTTTACTGAGAAGTGGCTAAACAGCTCAAGACATATAGCTAACAAAAATTTTAATGATTTGTGTCAGATTTTAGGGTGAGTACAGAAGTTACTCTTTCCAAGTACTTATTCTGCAAACTATGTACACACTGCAAATTACTCCTGGACTTTTTGATTCTTTCAAGATGGAAAATATATGTAGCTTTACATACTGCATGAAAGGCAAGGAAAAGACTACAAGAGTCATTACTTTTTCCTCTTCAGGTTAGACTTCAGACAAAGTCAGGGTAAAAATTTGTCTTACGTTTTGCTGGACAGCCATTAACTTAATGTATGTTTAAAATCAACAGAAAAGTGCAAAGATATTTGTTGCACATTTTAATTATAGTCAAATCCATGTAGGCATATTTATTCATATGTATTAAAAAAATAAAATTCCTCTAAGATTTGGAAAGAGCTTTAGTATTGTCATAGACCATAAGCTGCCACAATGAAAATGCTGAAGATGATCAGAGATGTTGGGGAGGAGGCATCTTGTAGAAGAATGGATTTTCAGCCCATTGTGAGTGTAACTGGGTGGAATTACATTAAAATAAATGTGTACTTCAAAGTAATGACAGACTTTCCTGGATACCTTATTCCATTAGAAAAACTGCTATTAAGGAGGGAGACTTACTAAATATTGCAGTGCTTATTAAACTTGTCAGCCCACACAAGCCTTCTTATCTCATACAGTCATCTGACGTTTTAAATACCCCTTGGACGGCCTACTCTCATGTTCTCCTGAACCTCGCTGATTTGTTTGGAGGGAATATTTAGTGTTTGATTAGCAGATGTATTAAAAAGTGGAACAGTGCTTTTATTGCCCTATGGGAAGGATTACTGTAATCAACTTGAGATTTAAAATTCTTCTAAAGAGAATATTAAGACATCAGATATTCAAATTACAGACTTTCTGTGTCTATCACCGTGGAGAGACGGCTTATGTTATGAAGCAGTCCATAAAATAAGGTTTCTTAAAAGTCTGTAAAATCTCTGTCTGGAATTAGAAGTTTGTGAAATTAACTAGAGGAAATTGTAAATTTTAACCAAGAGCAAAGTTTTTACCCCAAGAAGAAGCACTCAGTCAGGGGTAGTCAGCTTCATATTAGAGGAGCTGCTTTAGCAAAAGATCTCATCTATCACAAATTTGACTTCACACCCTTTTGATACCTTTTTGATATAAAAATCAACAAAATTCTAGAATACTTTGGCCAAGGAATGATGCAATTTTCATATGTACCATATATGGAATTATAATTCCATGTACTCTGTACAAGATCCTGAAGATCTGTTCAAGATCTGTTCAAGTGGGAAGATCCTCAAGCCTGTCTCATACTCCTCACAGGAGTCAGCACAGCATCTCACAGGCTTCTGGGGATGTTTGTAGACCTGAGGAAAGCACTTAAGAGGCCTAAGAAGTAACCAGCAATCCCCAATTCCCATGGGAGAAGTTCTGAAAAGCTGTGGCAGGCTAATTATCACTTCAAGTTGGGTAAACCTAGTGAGTCCTGAGAAAGGGTTGTATGGTTAGAACAGTCTTCCCACAGTTAATAAACATCTGTGTATTCAGACAATGCACATAGGTGAAGAAATGGGTGGCATGCAGTGGCTGGAGATTTGTGTTTGGAGACTAGATGAAAAGGGGAGGGGATGGGATGGGATGGAAGGGCTGTAGAGGGGAGGGGAGAGGGCAAACAACTTGCGCTCCTGGGCACATAAGATTCTCCATGCTCCCCACCGTGTGTTCTATCGTTGAGCCTGTGGACTGCACTACATCATTCTCCCTCTTCCACTCTCAGCAGAATTCAAAGTTCTTGATCAAAACCGACCTGTCTTCTTTTCATCCTGCAGCTGAAACTTCTAATTTCTCCCGCTGACTCACTAGTATCACCAACACTCCCATGTCCTTTTCCATGCTCCTTCCCATCCTGTTAGATCATCCTGACTCTTAGCAGAATTAGACCACCTAATCTGCACAGACGGTGATGTACAGATGGGAAGATTCTGTAAGCCCCAAGGCTGATAAACCCTCCAGCACATACGGCTGCTCACTTTCTTTGCATTGCAGCTCCCTTCTGCTGAACCAAAAGCCATACTCCCTACTCTCTTTCCCACCCTGCCCCTATGTTTGCACTGTCTTACTGGTCTGATGCCTTTATTCTAGCTCCTGTGGTCCTCTTCTCACCTCCCACTAATGCTGGTGCAATAATTTTTTCATGATCCTTGGCACATTCCCAACCACTTACATTGCTCCATGTACTTATCTCCAGCGTTTTCCATCTTCCCTTAACATTTTTCATCACACCACTTTTAATTGGTGAGTATCTTTAGCCGCAGGCTACATATGCATACAAGACCCATGTGTTCAGTTTTTACTAGTTATCTGTTAGTCTGATCAGGATATCTCCCAGTCTTTACCACCTCATCTATGTCAGGCTGCAGAAACTTCATGGCAGACTTCAGTCTTTCATCATTTCTTTAATGGGCTGCAGGCAACTCTTTTATTACCCAGCTATTTATCAGTCACAGTCTCAAGCTTTCTATTACTTTAGCTGCACAGGCATAATAAACAACCTTTATGATTTCAGTGCCTGCATGACATCGTAAGTCTTCGACTAAGCCACTGGGATACTCCTAGAAGCAGATCTGTTTCCTTCTCCTCATTCAAACTTACAAGTCGCTCTAGTCTCACTAAATCTAATTCTGTCTTCACTCTCTCAGACAAAATTTTCAGATGTTACCACATCCCCTTTAACATAAGTGTATTCTTTTTTTGAGTTGTAGCAACTGAGACGTATAATAAATATGCACAGATTAAACCAAAATATTGCCTCTTTTATTCTCATATCTGTCTATCTATCTGTCTATCTATCTATGTTGCAGCAAATAACATATGTGCATCTTCATTATTTCAGCTTGATTTTTATCTTTCTGGTCTATCCACATCCTCCTTTTGGGCTAAACAGTACTTAATATCAGCCCAAAGAACTGAACTATAATAATACCCAATTACATTGGTAAGGTTTTTTTAAAAAAACTTGAAGAGGTTGCAGTAGCACTGGAGAATTTCTGTCATAAACCATGGTCTTTTTGTGAAATACATTTGCTAGTCACTGCACAAATCTCCCAAAAAAACTTAGTACCTACCTGCCTCCTCAAAATAGTACCTAATAGGATTTATCTTCTCTAACTTTACTCATTTTAAAAGCTAAGTCCCAAACTAAGGTAGTAAAAGAGAAACTATCATCTCCAGAAGAGAGTTCATCCTATTCTGAAAGAGATGTCTAAATAGAGATGAATTAACTGTGAGGTAAGACACTAGTCACTCTCCTTACCAAAGGATAATAGATGACTAGAGGACTGTCCTGAGTTACACACTCAAGACCAAGATGGGTAAAGTTAAATGGATGAACAGTGTCTCAAGATTCTGGGCATCCTGAGCACAACAAGGCACAAGCAATCCGAGAGATTTCTGGAAGGTGTTGATGATAGTTTCCTTCTCCAATTAATACAGGAACCAACAAGGAGAAGTGTTATGCTGGACCTTGTACTCTGATGCTATGTTGAACCTTGTTCTCACCAACAAGGAGGGGCTGGTAGGCAATGTGAAGCTCAAGGGTAGCCTTGGCTGCACACACAATAATGTTCACCACTGAACCATGCCTTCAAGTGACGTCGCCACATGTTCCCATATCTAGGTGTGCTTGCATCCCAGACAGCCAAATGTATCAGGAGCAGTGTTGTCAGCAGGCAAGAGAGGTGATTCTGCTCCTCTGCTCTGCTCTGATTAGACCCCTCCCTAGGGTGCTTTGTCCAGCTCTGAAGACCTTCAGTACAGGGAAGATATGGACCTGTTGGAGTGACACCAAGAAGCGAGTCATGAAAATGATCAGGAGGCTAGAGCATCTCTTTTATGGAGACAAATTGAGAGTGTTGGAGCTGTTAATCCTGGAGAAGAGAAGGCTCTGAGACCTTACAGGACGTTCTAGCAACTAAAGGTGGGCTACTGGAGAGCTAGGGGGGGAGTTGTAGAGGGATGTGGAGTCATAGGTCAAAGGGGAATGACTTTAAACTGAAAGAGTGTTGCTTTAGATCAGATATAAGGAAGAAATTCTTTACTGTGAGGGTGGTAGCCACTGGCACAGGTTGCCCAGAGAAGCTGTGGGTGCCCTGTCCCTGGCAGTGTCCAAGACCAGCTTGCAGGGGAGTTTGAGCAACATAGTATATTGGAAGGTACCCCTGCCCAAGGCAGGGGAGTTGTAACTAGATGGTTTTTAAGGTCTCTTCCAAGGTAAACCGTTCTGTGATTCTATGAATAAAGAAGATTTTATTTCAAAGTCATTATCTCTTTGTTTGTGTCCTGACTCTAAATATTAGCTTTCTTTGTAGCTGTGATGCTCCATGATATAAGGGCAACCCTGCACTACCGAACACTGAAGTTTGGCTGTGATTGTTTCACAATCAAATTCACAGTGACTACTCTAGCTAACAATAAAAGCACCTGCCACCCACTTCAGGAATAACATTTGACCAGCTTTATATTCCCTAACAAGCAAGGGTCTTCTGATATTTACAGAGTTCATTATTTCATATGTTACAGAGTTTATTTTTCAACAAAGAAGAAAAAAATGTTACTTTACAGTACATTCACCTAAATAATACTTAGTTCCAGCTGGTTTAGTCCATTTTTTTTTATGTTCTGTGAAAGAAGGTTAAGCAAGAGGCACAGAACTTTATTTTGACCTTAGGGTGTAGTGTTATAAAATATTCTATAAAATATAGATACGGACTTGTCAGAGTCAATTACGAAGCCGCGTTGCAGTTAGAAAGCTCAGCTGAGCTGATAGCCAGCCCACACAGCAGTGAGTCATTTTTGCCCCATCACACACGAAAGCACGCAAGCAAGGCATGTCAGTAGTGCGTCATACACACCTCACCAATGGCTGCAGCTCCACTTGTGGACAAAATGAAGTTACTCACTGCACTCAGCTTCTTCTGAGACTCCAGTAGCCCATGCTCAGGATGTCACACTGACATTTCACAAACACAAAGAAGTTACTTCTGTTTTGCTCAGCCAACTCAGTTCTGTATAAATGCACCAGCCAGAGAAAAGAGATAAAAAATCTGCAGGGTTGCTGCTTCGGATTGAAATGCCTCTGCTTAAAACAATTACCAATTGAAATGTGTTATTATTTAATATCTAGAGTACAAAAATAAAATTATATTTAATGAGTATGAAGAGAGCAAAGGCACCTCAGGGATCTGGTGTAAACCCACACAGTATGTGATTGCCAGTGTGTTTATCAACAAAAAGGACAAACCAGTGTCATGGTCAAAAAGAAAGGCTTGATTCATTTGACCACACAGAGACATCTGATGTCATTTAGGGTGTGTAATGGTGCCTGGTAGAGACACCCAAGGCTGTCACAGCACCTAGAAAAGGCTTGTAACCAGCAGTTAGGCAGCCTTTACAACGTCTCAAGTGCCACAAGTTTTTGTTCAAGGAGCCAAAGTGATTTCTAATGTAGTGGAGCCTTCTACAAACAAATACAACAGTTTGCAGTGATTTTATTTCCAACATCCAAATGACATGCCCGCTGTACTTCTGTTAGCCCCGATCCTTCTAGCCCCAGGTAGGAATCTTGACCAGCTGAGATACTGTGGGGGACCTGACACGCGTGCACAGAATAGACCTGTAGGGCACATATATCTCTGGTAAAGCATTTGCATGTCAAAGATGGCCTCAGACTACCCTAGACACCCATGCTGAAATAACTGAATTGTTTTTAGTGCCAAGTTCCCATTTTAACCAATGGATGAACTACTAATAATAATATTACGGATAATCAGTGAATGAGCACTTTAAAGATGCCTGCTGTTGGATGATTGTCACTGTTCTCTGATCTTCTTTGATTGCTGTGGGAGCTCAATCTCATCTCCAAACACCTACATCTAGATCTCTGCCTCTGGATGTGCATCCTACTGAGTTTCTATATTGCATTTCCCCAAATACAAATGAGGATAGTAATAGGCGGCCTTTATTGGTGCCACTGTGGGAAACATTCATTAGCACATCAGAAGCAGAGCTGTCATGGTGCTGTGAATGCGGCACCATGAGCAGCTGAAGAAGACAACTGATTCAGGCAGCTTGCATTCAGTAATTTCACTGTTAAGGAGTTCTCTGAGCTTTTATAAGGTGAGGTACCTACAAACATCTGTAACACAAAAGTCACTAGAATCACCTTCTTGGGCTTGGATGGGGATGGACCAGGCAGTCCACCAAGCTACCCAGTCTTCCAACTCCAGTTTCCAATTTCCTGCAAACTTCAGGCCCTTCAGCTAAATTGAGGAAGTATGCACAGTCACACACAACCCTGCCCTAACTTAGGATACCACCACGACTTGTGGTCAGCTGGATAATGCTTCTCATGTAACCACAGTATTCAGCTTGAGAAAAATTTCTCAGAATTTTGTAGATGTGAAGTATAATCTTTTTTTTTATAGGTCTCTTCCAAGGTATGATGAATAAAAAATTCAGTATGATCCTCTGCTGAAACTTTCTCTACTTTTATCATGATGTCATGGTTCAGTTCCTTAAATTAAAGGAGGAAACAGAACATGAAAATTTAATATAACGGGGAAATTAGGCACTTTTCTTCCTAATTGCACTTCTATCAACTTTGGCTGGGAGACTCTTGCTATTTCCTTCTATTATTAAAATAACATAACAATTTTGTTACTCCAGTTCTCAGGAAATCTTCTGATTTTCTTTAGTTCTTTTTTCACTGGGTATGACAACAAAGAGAGAAAAATTACTACAGAAAGAACTGTACATCCTGAAAATTGCTTTTTCATTCAATGGGGACAAAAATTTTCATGTTCACAGAGTCATATAATAGTTTTAGTTGGAAGGGACCTTAAAGACCATCAAGTTTCCAATTTCCATGTCACGAACAATGACATCTTCCCCTAAATCACGTTGCTCAAAGCCCCATCCAACCTGACCTTGAACACATCCAGGAATGGAATGCCTACAACTTCTCTGGACAACCTGTTCCCAGGCTGCAACACTCTCACAGTAATTTTTTTTTCTTTTATCTTTTCTAAACCTACGCTCTTTGAATTTGAGGCCTTTCTACCTTGCCCTAGCACTACACACCCTCATGACCCCTTTTAGGTACTGGAATGTTCTATAAGGTCTCCATGGAGCCTTCTCTTCTCCAGGCTGAACAACTCCAGCTGTCTCAGTTTGTCTTCATAGCAGAGATACTCCCGTCCTCTGATCATCTTCATGACCCTCCTCTGGACTCACTCCCACAGGTCCGTATCTTTCCTGTACTGATAGCTCCACAGCTGGACCCAGTACTCCAGGTGGGGTCTCACCTGGAGAGTGGATTAAAAGGGCAGAATCCCTTCCCTTTAAGTGCGAGGTTCACATTATAAGGCTGAGCATGTAATAAATCTGCACACACACAAAATGTGTTTGTGTATTACCTAACCAGGCTGCAGTCATATAACTTCATAAACACTGCACATTATTTTCAGATTTATGTTTGAAGAGAGACTTCTGGCTTGCAGTAGTGATGCTGCAATTGCAAATTTAAATTGGGACAGGGTCCTCTTAGGAAGGAAGAAGAGAACACAGTCCAGTGTAGAATGATCTGGTGCAGGAATAGGAGGTCTGGAATCTCTCCTTAACTCCTTTATAATTAAAAGCAAAGAGTTTTGTGGTCTGCAGTCAGCAAAAACCCCAGAGAGCACAGATATGACCCAATACTGTGTATATAGAAGAGGAATACTGACTGAGTGCTTCAAGCATTGAAATAAGCCTAGACTTCTTAGGGACATTGTATAACCCTGATAAAAAATTTCTAATACTGATGAACTAATAGCTGTGGGGTCCTGATTCTGGATCTGACCCTGTACCATATCTAGGAGCCAGTTTAGCATAAATCTTACCCAGCTAGAGACACTCACATCCCAGTTGGCAATGGAAAGGCGTTTCCAGGTCTTTCCACAGAAGCACTGACGTGACCCATCTTACAGACATCAAACTGGAATAAGATGAATCACGACTATGGAGGGGAATCAGGGTGACTAACTCCGATGTGAATACCTGCAGTGCAAGCACTTGGAGGTGATCAGATGAGTCCTGCCTTGACAGACCAGGAGCATTTGCAAGATAACCACAGGACTAGAAAACAGCCAGGAGGGAGTACAACAAATATTTCAATGCAATTAGTCATCCTGATAGCTACTAGTGTAATAAAAAATTGGTCAATCTATAATTGTTTCCATCTTTCTTTAGAGACATGTGATTTACTAAGCTTTCCCCTTTTCTCATGCTTTTTCTTGTCATGTTATATCAGTCTGGGCAGAATTTCACATAAATCTCAGGGGCCCTAAGCCTCCATATCAAGTTTTGGGGAATATTAAAAATAACACTGAGCATTTAGTCTCATAAAAGTCTGGATGAGGACTCCAGTGACTTCAGATATAATCAGAAGGGAAATAGAATTAAAAAAGAAACAAACAAACAAACAAAAGCAAAACCAAAAACAACAAAACAACTACAACAACAAAACCAAAACCAAACAAACAAAAACCCCACAGCAAAACCCATCAAAACAATACCAAACTAAACCAAACAAAAAGAAAACCACACTAAGAAAATCTAAGTAAAAAGTAGGTAAGTATAGTACAATTTTGGTAACAGCAATCTTAAATCATACCAGGACCAGTATTTTTTGATGGTTAGTACCAAGTCTTACAAGCATACAAAGCTTTTCAGAAGCTTTTTTCTAACATAATGATTAAGTGCATTAAGTAATTCAAGAAAAATAAAAGTTGAAAAAGTTGATGCTTTTTTTTCTTCAGAATTTTCTACTTGTGCCGAAAATTTGTATATCACTTCAGGACTCTTCATGCTGAGAATGCACTAGAATTCATAAAGATGTTTCTAATGCTATTTTCTTTACAGTGACTCAATTGGATCTTCACGGAGGGTTTTTTTGCCCATTAATGATACAGCCAACATGACAATCAGCAAAGCTGTCAAATGTTCAGCTCAGTCCTTGCAGCTTTATCACTAGGATGTGACAGATGTTAATAGCAACAATATTCTATAAAATTAACCACCCAAAGTTATTTCCTGAGCTTATAGTTCGTGTGAGTCTCCTGCATTTCAGGTAGTGATTTGAAGGAAAAGGAGATAGCCACTGATGCTTGATTTGTGGCCTTCCCATTGCAGGGTGGTATTGTGTGAAAGACTGTTAGAGAATACAAAATGAGTCATGTTCAAATAGGGAATTCGAGATAGACTCACTGAGCTCAGTAAAGTGACACCAAGAAAGATCATTAACAGAATTGCTCTTTGAAACCAAAAGATTTTACAGTGTGTTTGGTCAAGCTGACAGCATCAACCATGTTCTCAATAATTACCAAAGAAATTTCTAAATTATGTCTAAGATACTTCAAATCACACTTTGGCTCCATGCATACTTTTAGACAAGTGGTAAATGTTCATCATCACTTTTTTACTTTCTTGGCATATCTGTCCTACATTAGCATATCAACAGAGCCATAAAATCTGCTTCATTGTCCAGATACTCATCAGCATGTTCCTTTTTGAAAGTGCTGTAATACTAGTGAAATACAGCAAATCAAGCTGGTGCAGAAAGCTACAAGCACATTTGTGTGCCAGCTTTGATGATCTGCCTCTTCCAGGTTTCAGTGGGTTCTCATCTATACTGATATTATCTCTTTGTAGCATGCAATTGTTAATAAAGTCTGGGAGATTATTTGTGGTTTTTGTATCAGCTGACCATGTCCTGTGGCTCCATGGCTGCCAAGAAGAAACAAAGCCCACAGACAGTTGTGTCCCACACTCTCTGACCTCTCAAAGGACATAGATGAGTCATAAGCTCATGATGCCTTTCTTCCGAGCTGCCTGTTGTTATAGCAATTGCATGGTAGATTTTAGATATTTTCTATCAGAATCAATATATACTGGCACTCATTTCTCTGAAACCTTTATTTCTGACAAGATAATCACTGTTTTTAGCTACTCTTCTGGAACATGTAATAGTTTTACTAGTACTATACAAGCATCTCAGACTTTAGGAGAATTAGCTATTTAGATCATAGAAAGGCCAAAAATGACTAAAATCCTCTTTAGTCCTGGAGTTAATATGGGCACTGCAAAGATGTATCTATTGGTTTAGAAACATACAGTATACTTTTCCATGTATGCCATATCTCTGCTCCAGTTCCCCTGGACCTCATAAGAATCCTACACTTTCTTGGAGGAGATACTTTTAAACTGTCTCTGTTCCATTGAGTTTTTCACTGCAGTGGGGAAGCCTTAGTCTACATTTTACCATTGCCATCAAAAAAAGGCAGAGGTATTAAGATGCAGAAAAAGACACCAGCAATGCTTTACAACTTATTCAGAAAAAAAAAAAAAAATAGAAGAATGATAGGCAGTCTGATGTCACTAAAAAATAATTTAGAAGTACAGACAGGGATAATATCGAAAGTGAAAATACCTGGATAGTTTCTTTTCAGTTCATCAGACAATGCTTAGTTCTCAGAGGTTTCAGACATATATCTGTGTTTTGTGTCCATTGCTAAAGTTTCATAAGCCCAGGGAGTTCACCACCCCAATGAGTACCTCACTTTATGGTTTCAGCACTCAGGGTATATGGAACAGCCAGGTTCTGAAGTGCAGTGTTGAGATGAGTTAAATAGAAAGCTGAGTTTTTAGATGGGTTAACATTAAATTGACACAGGTCAGGAAAGATCTGTGACAACCTGTAAAGAGGTTGTTTTAACCAGGCAAGATTTAATGTGGCACCATTTAAGCTGTTGTCAATTTAATTATCCAAATAGAGAGTTCAAAGCTAAACACAGAACCAAATAGTGTATCCTCACAACACGTCTGTTCAGAACACCAAGTAAGGTAACAGATATGCCAGAATTTTGAAATGAAACAGCAAAACTTTTTATTGCACTATGTTAAAATAATTATTAAATTAATACAAATTATATTTTTACTATATTTTATTTATAACTTTGTATTTCTTTTTATTTTGACTGCACAATTACTATGCTGAAAAAATAAAATATGGAGAAACACAAAACCTGTTTCAGTTCTTCCTGTTCTTTACAAATTTTTACTCTATGCTCATCAGCTTAATTTCTTAGTTCTTTCCCACCCAAGTTATGCCAACAGCTGAGGTGCGCAGGGCTCACTGTTTTGGAGTGTGTTGTTCAGTACTATGTGTTGCTGAATGCTTTGTTGGAGAATGCCTGGCCCCAGAGAAACCCCTTTTGGTGGCAGGAGAAAAGGCAACAGTGTTTCCAAAAGCTATTTGCTCTGATTGGAGATCACTGCACAGCCTGGAGGATTCTCCAAAGAGCCCTACACCTTGATGGATGAGCATCCTCCACAGCAAAGGACTGAAGGTGACCACTCAGCAGGCATGAGCACCAGCACTCCTCCATATCTGGACTGCCTGGTTCTTGCTCTCCCAAAGCTGCTTCCTCTAGTCCAGAAGATCTTCCCCGTGGCCTCTCAGTGCTGACCACAGCCTTTGCTCCTCTCCTCACCAAGGTTTCACTTAAAGAGGATCTGGAGATGCAAACAGACTCTTGATGCTATCTTGTGCAAGACATTCCCACCAGCTGTAGGGAAAATAATTTCAACTCAAAATCTTCAACATAAATATGCACTAAATTTGATCATTGCTGCTCTTCTGCTACAGAGGACTCAGTCGTAATTCGGGTAGAGATCTTACATCTAACTGCCCCTGGGATTTATTATCATATCATATCATATCATATCATATCATATCATATCATATCATATCATATCATATCATATCATATCATATATCATATATCATATATCATATATCATATATCATATATCATATATCATATATCATATATCATATATCATATATCATATATCATATATCATATCATATCATATCATATCAAACAGGTATCAACCCAAACTTCAGAGCTCAGATTTTCAAAGCAGATTTTGACAAGTATAGGAATAATCTCACCTATTGCTCTAAAGATTTAGGTTTTAGATTTAAGTTCACTGTGGAATACAGAAAGGGAAAAGCCAGGGACATTTTACTGGGAAAGAGAAGGTACTCATGTGCCTTAGTTCTTCCTGGTGTGAGAGTTTTCCTGCTTACATGGCAAGGAGTCCATCCACTTTGCCTTCACCCAAGCCTGGCTGCATTGTTTAATGATGGATTTATGTGCTGCTCTAAAATACATTATATGCTGATACCATAGACTGCACATAAGAGTCCTCCCAATCTCCCTTCCAACCTGAGTTATCCTGTGATCCTGTGATTGCATAAAGACTTTGACTGTCATCAAGCAAAAACTGCCTGTGGTAAGATGAACTTCAGATGCAACCTTGGATAAATATAGAGAACAAGTTACTAGAGAAGTACAGCTGTCTCTGTGTGTGAGCACTCCAATTTAGCTGCATTGGCTCATGGCACTTGTGTGTTCACACAGGCGAGTGATTCTGTCTGGTGCTGTCCTTTTTACAGTTTCAAATACAAGCAGCTGGGAAAGCCCGTACTTAGTCATCTGTCTGGTTGTCTCCTTCCAGGAACTCCACAGAATGCCCATATGTTAGCCTGTCAAAAGTGACACTGCTGTTATCCACTGAGAGCAGAGAAACAGCAAGGGGAATGTTCAGAGAGCCCAATGCTGAACAAGATCTTTAAATAACCTAGGTTCTAATGTGTGCTACCACTCTTTATTTAGGTATAACAAAATTATATCATATTTGGATGAGCTAGAATCTATAAACATTATTTTTACACACTTAGGCCAACAATGCTTACATGTAAAGAGCATATAAACTGCAATAAGCCTGACTGTAATTGTTGGGGCGTTTAGTGATGCCTGTCACTAAATAAAAGACAGACCAGATGCTGGTTTTTGTCAGCATCATTACAACCATGAAAGAACTATGAAACTACCTGAAGATGTCTCTAGATCAGAGAGGATTTTGGGGGGTTTGGGGTTTTGTTTTTTGGGACTTTGATGTTGCTGTTGGGGATTTTTAATGGTATCTTTAATCTTCTTGACATCAGCTGGAAAAGCAGTAACAAGAGATTCAGGCAATCCAGAAGATTGCTGCAGGATTCCATGTCTCTGGAAGAGATGACAAACACCTGGATCTGGCATTCCCTATCAAGGAAGAACTTGTGACAATCTTGGCTGTAGCACCAATGGAACAGTTGCCTTCAAGGGCTTGAGGGAACTGAGAAAAGCAAGGAGCAGAGCAGACAGCCAGGATTTCTGGTCAGAAGACCTCAGGCTACTCAAGAAGGTCAGAGAAGGGCTTCCATGAGAGACAGCACTGAGGAGAAAAGTTGTTCAGGGTAGATGTCAGATGTCTAAACAGAGAGATAGATAAAGTGATTCAAGTCCATCATAGGACCAAAATGTTCAGATCACAGAATCATAGAGCCCTAGAATGTCAAGGGTTGGAAGGGACTTTAAAGATCATCTCATTCCAACTCCCCTTCCTTGGCTAGGGACATCTTCCACAAAATCAGGTTGCTCAGTGCCACATCAAACCCAGCCTTGAACACTTTCAGGGATAGGATATCTACAGCTTCTCTGAGCAACCTCTAATTGTGACTCACCACCCACACAGTAAAGAACTTCCTTGTAATATCTAATCTAAATCTGCTCTCTTGCTGGTAAAAGCCATATCCCCTTGTCCTAATACGAAATGCTCTTGTGAAGTCGTCTCTCTCCATCTTTCTTCCAGGCTTCTTTCAGGCACTAGAAGGCCACAGTTAGGTAACCCTGAAGCCTTCTCCAGGCTGAACAATCCCAATTCGTTCAGCCTATCCTCACTGGAGAGGTGCTCCCTCCCTCTGAGGCCTTGGAGTGGCTACCTAGAACAGAGGCTAGACAAGATAAGGTGAATGAAGTAGGTATTTATTAAAAGGCCTTCAATATTTACACCTTGGGCAGTCAAAAGCCTCTGAGAGGGGCTGCACCCAAGATGGATGACAGCTTTTCAGGCAAATACAAGTTGAGTCCATTTGCATATCAGGGGTTAATCCTCCAATTACAGCTTCAGGTAATGAAGTCATAGATCACCAGTTTGCTCCCCTTTCAACTCACTTTTGGTTATGCTTTTTGGGGCTGAGGCTGTAGAGTGTCCTTGAATTTCAGGCTTTGAGTGGTTGTTTTGTCTGACCAAAAAGTGAAGACTGTTATCTAACACTCTGTGTGGAGTTTAGAGTTGTGCGCTACAGCAATAGAGGATTTGAAAAATATAAAAGCTAAAATCCTAAGGGATCACCTCTAATCAACTTGATGCCCCTCCTCTGAACTTACTCTAACAGGTCCATGTCCTTCATCTGCTGGGGATCCCAGAGCTGGATGCAGCGTCCAGGTGGGGTCTCATGAGAGCAAAGTAGGGGTACGTGGCCTGTGAGGAGACACTGAGGAAGCTGGACTTGTTCAGAATGGAGAAAAAACAGCTTCAGAGGGACTTCATGGCAGCTTTCCAGCACCTCTGGGTAGGTTTTCAAGAAGATGGAGCCAAGCTCTTGACAGTTGCATGTGGCCTGAGGACACATAACAATGGTCACAAACTGTAAGAACTTTGTCAAAAACTTGGATATAAAAACCTTTTCAACATCTAGACAGACAGGTACCGGAAAAGTTGGTCTGTAAAGACTATGGAATTTTAATCCTTGAGAGCTTTTCAGGGTCCAGCTGGAAAAAGCCCTGAGTAACTGAAATAACTTGGTCTGACCTCCTAGTGGACCCTTCTTTAGGCAGGGGCTGGACTAGTGATGTCTGTGTCCCTCCCAACCAGAATGATTTTGTGATCCTTCTGCTGCTGTCATTTTTCATGCAATCAACAAAAATTTCAGTGTGCGTCAAACCCTGGGAGCTATGAGGTACAATTCTCTGGGATCATCCAAGAGTAATATGAAAGAGAAGAGTTACTGAGATAGATGTTATACCACAGCAAACCATCCTTTTGAAGAAGGAGAATGCAGAGATTATTATAATTGCTTTAGAGGTCTTTAAAATTTTGAAATTCAGTAGAGATTCATACCAAGTGGAACTGCAGAGCACAATGATGGCAAGGGATAAAGAATTACATAAACTTATCTGAATAAAAAAATAAAGCTGAAAAAAAATAGTTTCACGTAGTATATCATATAAAAGCAATTTTAAAAAGTTTCCTACAAATATGTTTGAAATGCAAAAACAAAGGAGAGCTCAGGTCTAGTAAGACTCAATATTATTTGCAGATCATATAGCAGATGATGCAGAGAAGGCTGAAGTATTTAGTAGTTTCTTAAATTTTCCTTTGGAAGGAAAAAGCTTGCTAACAATCCATGTGAATTTCAACAAGATAAGAATTTGGCTACAATGCAGAAAGGACACATTAAATAATGAATTTGAGTTGGCAAGGCCTGGTGGATTTCACACTAGAAATTATGCAGAGCCTGTCTTCCCTCATCTCATTTTCCCTAAAAATTAAGAGGAGCAAACCCAGTACTTATGTCATAAAAGGGAAAAGGACATGCACATGAATAAAAGACCCACCATTTAGAAATAATTTTTGAAACATCTGACTGCTGTCAGAGCTGCACTTGTGTAAGTTGACAGTGTCTAACTTTGATGGAAGTATAGAAGCAAAGAATTAGCCATCCAGTATTACTCATAACTTGAGGCCTGATTAAAAGTAACCTATGGGGAAAAAATTCTTATTGAATTCAGTTTTTTTATAAGCCAGGCCAATTCCTTTCATATTTAATTTGAAACACAGCTTATGAAAAAGATGTTCACTTTTCAGTTATGACAACTGATTAATATAATTTTCTGTAGATCTGCAGGTTCAAAAAGAGGCAACAGATATACCTCAGTTTAATGAGCTGTTAGGAAACATCTGTGCCCTAGTGTATCTTAGAACTTTAGAAAAGTTCTGCACCACATACATTTTTTTCCAAATCTCAGATCAACCTCTATTTTAAACTTCAGCATTATTAACTTGCTAATTTTTTCCTATGGGGCCTAAGAACATATCACTCTGTGTGCATCCTACTCCCAGTTGATCATGCATGATTCAACATAGAACATTTCTATGAGTTACATTCATTTAATGATCTCATAACTAATTAAATGCTGGGACTGAGAAGCATCTGCAGCTCCCCTTAATAGAGTCCAGAGCACGCAATGCCTGGTTACCTTTTGGTAACCTAGTTATGATCGTGATCTCAGTGAGTGATTGCCCAAGTCTATTCACATGTTCAGTTTCCTCAACAAATTCATTACTTAAATGAAAGATTTTGGAACAATTTAGCATAGATTTGAGACCTAGAATAGAAAAGGGCTTCAATATAGACATTTTGTTTCAGTTTCACCATAATTTCATTTGAGAATTGATCTTGCCAAGTCCAAGAGCTCCAGCTCCTACAAAAAAAATCAGTAGACATTTAAGGTTATTACTTAATTTCTGTTTATTCAAGTTGTCTAGAACTGAGACACACATCCTCTAATCCTAAGCACTGCAAACCAAAAACTACCAGCTGTATATAAGTCAATTAAGCTGCAACAATTTATGCCAGCAAATAAGCTAGTATTCCTTTTTAGATAATATAAATTATACAAGTGGGATCATCTCATAGCTCTGAGTCTTATGAGTTCACAGCAGGTCCTGTTCTGAATTCTAAGTGCTAAATGACTTTAAAACCTCTGCAACAGTGTGGGTTTTGAAGATGCCAAAGAGTCTAAGGGAGCAGTCTCCTGGCCCCATGGAGAGAGTAGCTCACACTGGTGCAGGTTTGCTGGTAGAACTTGTGACCCCACTGGGGATCCACCTTGGAGCTGCACCCCACTGGGGATCCAAATTGGAGCAGTTTGTGAAGAACTGCAGCCCGTGGGAAGGACTCACATAGAAGACTTTAGTGGACAACTGTCTGCCATAGGAGGGACCACACGCTGGAGAAGGGCATGAGTGCTGAGTCCTTCCCCTGAGGAGGAAGGAGCCGCAGAGACAACATGTGATGAACTGACTACAATCATATTCCCCATCCCCCTGCACCCCTATTAGGGAGGAGGTAGAGAAATTGGGACAGAAGTGGAGACCAGGAAGGAGAGAGAGGTGAGGGGAAAGTGATTTTATGATTTGGTTTTATTTCTCATTATCCTACTCTGATTCAATTGGCAATAAATTAAACTAATTTCCCCACTTCAGGTCTGTATTGTCTATGCTAATAACGTGTGAGTTCTCTCTCCTTGCCCTTATCTCAGCCCCGGAGCCTTCCACTCTATTTTCTCTTCTCTGCCCAGTTAAGGAGGGTAGTGATAGAGTGGCTTTGGTGGGCACCTGGTGTCCAGCCAGGGCCAACACACCACACTTGAGTGAGAGCCATTACAGGCTAACTTTCACTCTTAGACACTGCAGTGCATCTCTGCACACAAAGTATGCTTCCTTTATAGTATTTGGGCTTCCATGGCTAATATTTTTAATATAAATGTGAAGCTCTAGTGCTGTGGCAGATACCCCATGGTATTCCAGACACCTGTGTGGGATTTGCTAATGCAACACAGAACCTGTGTAAAACCTGTGCTGTTCTGGGCTTGTAGCTGGTACCAAGCCAGCATACCTTAGATACTCAAAGGCAGTGAACTGTCTTCCAAAAACTGAGCTGAAGTCCCAGTCAATGTTGTTGGTAGAGCTTCCCGAACAACCTACCTCTACAAACCTACTTTAAGGTGAAGGGAATCGTTCTGTCCCTTTGTCCCTATATGACTTTAATGAATAGGACTCATCTGCCTAGGCAGATGTTTCTAGTATTATTTGAGGTGGTGTAGGGTTGCTACCTGGAGTTGCAGCTTCAAAAGGGCACAGGTTGGGTGTATGACCATTGTCACATCTGCCAGCCCTGAGCAGAGGATTTGGGCAGCCTCAAGGATGTCCCGTGACTCTGATGTACTGAACTGCAGTCAGCTGAAAGTTATAATTATAGCCTAGACACACAACTAACATATAGACATCCACATGACAACACTCTAGTTTAAAGAAATTAATTTCAAACTGAATCCTTCACAGTTTTGTCTTAACTCCAGTTCATACTTCCCCAAGCTTCATGTACTCAGGAGTCACTGTTGAGATCAGCCAATTTCAGGAAAATGTGGGATGACCTGAAACAGTCAAAGATGCTTCAAGCAAGAGAAAGCAGCAAGTACCTGTGTGGGGGACACAATGAGATTACACTAGTGCCCATTATACAGTATAATGAGAAGTAGTGACACTCGGTGTAATGAGCAGCAGTGATTGCAGTGCATGAACACACTCTCACTGACAGTCTGGGAAATAGAACATGAAATACATGAACCCAGAGACCTAGTGATCTTGAGTCGTGTCTTGCTCATCATTAACACCTATATGAGTCATTAGAACATGGTGAAGACATTACATAAACTTTTATTCACTATCTGCTGCAAACTTCATTGTTTAGCTGTTGTTCTGACTATAAAATTCATTTCTATCAGAAGCTGTGAAAAGAAAAATAAAAAAGAAAAATAAGAATGAGAAACATTTCTGTTTGTTGAGGATAAATTGCCAGTCAGACACCCTCTTCCCTGTGATACATATCTGCCAGCTTGGTTAATTAGCAAGTCATCAAAGAAAACAACTTTTCACCTTCCATACAGCCTCAGTTATAACTATAATTTGACAGGATGGACTTCAGTTTAGTCATATTTGTGATAAACCAGGCTAGCTACGTTGTGCATGAGATTTTTCTCATCATCATTTGAAGGTGTAAATGTTACTGGAGCTCTAGCTCCAAAATCCCATGGACCATGGTGAAAATGCTTACTGATTTGTCAGGTATACATTGACAAACTGTTCCTGCTCTAGTGAATCATCCTGGATATATTGCATTTTTTTTTTTTTTTCTGGGCAGTTGGTCTACTAAAGGATACTTGCAGTGTGACAGAGAAATACTGTGAACCAAAAGGAGGTTGTGGGATCTGGGATCTTGTGTGTTTAACACAAGTTACATGGTTGACCTCAGTTACAAAGGACAGGATTTGATTTGATTTGATTTGATTTGATTTGATTTGATTTGATTTGATTTGATTTGATTTGATTTGATTTGATGATCCCAGTTCTGAGTTTCTGTAAAACAGCATAGCCCATGTATGGTATTGATCAGCATTTGCACACTGGTCATAATCTTTTTTAAAACTTCTCTTCTAGTCTACAACATACATCAGCAAAAACCCCAATAGCCCCTGGAGAGACTTGAAAAAATAAACAACCCTTGCGTGAGCAGGGGCTTGTGCCTGAGTGTACGAGCACATTCTATCAGTCTGCCTAAGATACTCTGAGACTGCGGCTGTGGGCTCTAAATTGGGAAAGAGCTGAACTATACAGAGCTCTGTTGCTGTTTTCTTTTAAGGGAAAAAAGAAATGTAGAGATTGTATTTGTCACATGCTGCATTATGAAGCAGATATGTTTAATAAAATATGTCTCCAGAAAGCAGTACAAAAAAGCCTCCTTGGTGGTGGCTGTTGTGTCATCAGATCATGGAGAACTGCAGCTGGAGCGTCAATCTGAGCTAAAAAAGTAGATTTAAAAGTAGATGCATCTTTTCCCCACCCAGTGGTTATTTGCTCTCCCCCTCAGCCTGGTCAAATGCTGCCTTTCTCACCTTTTCTGCTTCATGTCTGCCCTATCTAACTTGAATTTAATCTTTGTAGTCCAACAGGTCTTACAAATTAGCAATAGCGTCTTAGCACTCTCTGAGCCAGACTCACCTTGCCTAACCTTAGAGATAGTGATACTAGGCTTCCTTCCAAGAGAGAAACCAATTTTGCAAGTGTAGATGTCAATCTAGGCAAAGTGTTCTTCATTCTGCATTCTGCTCGATTAGAGACTAGTTATTCTGGATCTCATATCTAATACCTGTACAAACAATTTCAAAGCAGCATATCTTCAAGACATATCATTAAACGTAGGAATTTCTGCTATGTAATTATTATTAGAAAGCCAACCTACTTCCCTTATCTGCTTCTTTAAAGGTCTGTGTTGTGGCTAGGACAATTCTTCCACCTGGCCAGAACCAGCATTTTGGCATGAAGGAGGCCATCAAGGATCTAATGCAACTCTACTGTAGATATCTTTGGTGAAAGCACCCTTGAGATGTGGTTCACTTGAGCTTTATTAAACATCTATTTCAGAAGAAAACCACCACTGCAATTTCATCACAAAAAACATTTCACCTGCTTCGCTAATTTACAATTACTGGGATTGTGAACAAGTAGTTAAACAGTAGTTAAAAATATTACAGTCAGATGAATCAGGCTTAAGTTTCTCTGGCACCTTGTTTTCAATGCAGAAGACACTCACCTGCTATTCTAAAGAGTGAATTCTAAAAATATAGATAAATAGAATTACACAGTTCTCTTAAGCTTTATCCTAGTTTCATTATTTTGAATCATATTGCCCTCAAGTAAAGGGCCAACAAAAACTATAGAAATTAATAAATAAAAATTGTGATAGTTTTTATTTTGGAGTTTCACAGTGAGATTGCATCTTGCATGCCCATTTCCTCTAGAATTTTAATTTCTAACACGATGAACTGTGTTAAACTGCCCTAAATGCTGTCAGCGTTCAACAGACCCTGATGGCCTTTGCAAGACACTGGGACAGCTCAGTGATGATACAGCAAACTGATTTGCTTCTCTCAGCTATTTAGCATTAGCATCACTACAATGAGCAAGAGACCTTCTTCAAATATTCATAAATACTACACATCACCTTGCAGATATTCTGGAAGAACAGTACTTGAGGCATCAAAGAATTAGCATGACAAAGAGAGCTGAATTAACACAAAAGCCTTCTGGCTTATTCCCTGTGTTTATGTACAGCCTACCACCAGTTACCTGTATTTAGGTTATAGGAGATGGAAAAGAACGTAATGAAACTGAAAAGTCATTCTGCTCCTCGGCTTAACTGAGTCCATCCAGGAATGGTTCAAGAAAGAGATTACTCATGCTGTCCTTAGATTTCCTGGTCATCCTTTCTGTTTGCATGGGCATTCAAGCACGTTGATGTTGATAGATAGGCTTTGGGACACACAGACACACTGGCCTGTTGTAAACCCTCCTTTTTAGTTTTTCTCATCCTGTTAATTAAGAAATAATCTGTGAACTTTTTTCCTTTGAAGAAATGTGTCAATACAACTCTTATAAGAGCAAAAGGAGGATGAAAAAACCCACTTTGTTTTAAACACATTATTTCCTTTAGCAGCATAAATTATTTCATGAATTCACTGATAAAATTATTTGCTTCATGAAGACACTATGTTCTGCAATGCATGAAGATAAATGGCAATGTACTTATCTTTAAATGAGAACTTGGATGTTTAATTACTTTTTTGAATGCAAAGAGATGTTAAATGACACACTCATTCCCTGCTCTTTACAATAGTTTTTAATGCAGTTTACTTATCAAAGAAAATCTAGTCATATGCATAAACACATGGATATTTATAGACACATAAACCAGTCAACTCTAAAGGAAACTTTCTTTTGAACATATAGGCAAGATGCCATAAACTTTGCCAGTTCTTCAAGCAGTAATTAAACCTATTCTGCACATGAGATCTGCATACCTGACTCACTGGGATGCCAGTCTTCCTCAGGCAAATCAATGTTTGAGCTGATTGGTTTTTTATTATTTATTAGACGTACTTATACATTGTATTTCACACTTCTGAAGACTCTTCAGGCAGAGAGCTCCTCCCCATTGAGCCTCAGAAGTGTTTTTCTAATATAATTATCCATCCTTATAGAATATTTCACAATATTGTAAACTTCATGCCTTAATTATCTTCTCCAACAAACACCTGCTGTTCTGTTATTACCAAACCCACTTAACTTGGGTAGATAGAGAGCCAGTTTCTTCCTCCTCTGCTCCTAGATCGCTTCTTTCCCCCATAAACCCAGATATCTTTTGTCACATAAACCTCCTTGACAGTAACATTTCATCCTTTGTGGTTTCCATAGGCAGGCATAGGTCTCATGCAAACAGTCAATTAAACAAAATGAGAACATAATTATAATGCAGGAAAAAAGGGCTAGTGATGTTAATATATTTCTATTTTATGTTGGAAGGGATATGCCATCTTGCAGTCTGCATTTCCATTTGCTGTCCATTCACTGTTCAATATAAATTCTGTTCAATTTCAGCCTTCATGTTTCACACAGCTTGTCATTCCTTATTCAGTCACTCTCTTCAACATCAGCATTGCCAGGCACATGAATAAGTAATTGCACATTTTACAGGCATGTCTGTGGGAGGGCATGAATGAGTTATGACCTTCTTTGATTTACAGTCAAGAGTCTCCAAAAATTCTGCTTTTAGAGTAAAAATTCGCCTTGTTGCTAGGACCTAGCTCTCTGGTGGCAAACCTTAAGCTTCCAGTCTGAGCTTGGTTTACCTCCCTTAATCTAGATTTTTCATTATCTCCATACAGAAAGCTGTCTCCGAGCCCCAAATAAATTTTTGCTTAAAATAATAACCCATGTTTCTGTACTGTAATAAATCAGATTACTTCTCTCTGTCTCCTCCAATCATAACGCATGTGGAGAACAATTGCTCATTGTCTATTTTATAGCAACTTGTTACAACCAGAATGCTGTCTTTATAATTTGTCTCATGTTTTCTTTTTCTGGATTAAACATATCCAATTTCTTTAGCTCTTCCTCTTAAGTCATGTTATCTAATTGTTTTATTATTCTTGGAAAGAGTTCTGAGAGCAACCAGAATTTGTCTATATTTTACTTAAACATGATGTTCAAACTGTATGCAGCATTTTATTAAGGTTTAGCTTAGCTAAGTGCTTAGTAGATGGGAAAAACCCCAACTCTATCTTGTCATTTCCTCTTTTATTAATGCACAACACAACTTGTATTAAAAAAACCTTTGCACCGTGCCTCAATTTCTTTGACATAATAACTTGTTGGGTTGGTTTCTGATTTATTGCACCCTTAATCCTTTTTCTGCTTCTCTTCAGCTGGGTCAGTCATCATTTTTAGGTTTGTGTATTTGATTTCCTCTTCCTAGTAGTCATTCTCCATGATTACCTGTATTGAATTTAATCTTGTTGATTTTAAATTTTGCTCTCTGCAGTCTGCTGGGATCCCTTCACTTTCAGAAATATTTTCAGGCCATTTTTAATGGTTAAGTTCTTTAATGACTTTAGAGTGAACTTCAGTAGGTCTGAACAAATTGAATCCATCTAACTTATCTAAGTGCCTTTAATGTTTCTCCGCTCTATCTAGCTCTGCACCTCTATATTGCCATTAAAATTAATTTAAGTACCTAGTGATGGCTGACATTGCCTTTTTTGCATTGGCTCGAATGAAGCACTGCATACCTCCATCATTTCTACTGTATCACTCATATACACCTCTTCAATGTTTCCTCTTTTTTCACTGCAACCATGGTGAAAATACACAATAAAGGTAGCAAGTAAACAGATGATCCTTCCCTTTCAAAATGAAATCTAGCCCCGTTATCACAATGAGACATGAGCAAGCTGAAACGCATTTCTCGACTCTAGTATGCTTAAAACGTAAGCAAGGGCAGACAAGAAGATATATAATAATGGCACTTTCTTACTTAGTAAAGTTATTCCCCCCATTGAGATGAAAGGATACTAACTGGGCAAAATATCTTATTTTTCTAACTCAGCTGCATTAGTTCTGGTGTACCAAGGAAGAGACACATTCAGCTCCCCTTGACTGAAACAATAAGATGGCGATCTCACTTTTCTTTTTTGCATATTTTGAGTTTGTTGCTGGCAACCAGATGCATCATTTCAAATCTGAAAAACATAGGAGCAGTATGAAACAGCATACAACTGTATTATATGTAGGGGTTCTTATGCCCATCACAGTCCTGATTCTGCAATGAACTAATCATGGGTGCATTATTGTACTTGAAAAATTTACATTACTGGGAAAGTAGCTGTGGGCTAGAGCAACAAATCAGAATACTATCTCCAAGACAGTATTTATTGTAGAAGATAAATATATGAGAGTCTCATAGACTCATAAAATAATTCAGGTTGAAAGGGACTTCAGGAGGTCCTACCTCCTGCTCACAGAAAGATCACGCTAGGTTATTCAGACCTTTATCCCACTGACTCTTGAGAACTTTCAACAAATCACATGCTTGGACTTCACAACTTCTCTGGACAGTCTGTTCCAGTGCTCAGTCATCATCACAGGGAAGAAGTGTTTCCTGGTGTTCAGAAGAAACCTTCTGTGTTTCTGTTTGTGTCCATTGCCTCTGGTCCTGGGACTGGACTACTGAAAAGAGCCTGGCTGCATCCTCCAAGGTATCACCTTCCTTCAGCTATTTATTGATATTGATGAGATCCTTCTAAGCCTTCTCTTCTTCTGAAGTTATGCTCATTCCTTCCTCATCCCTTGATTGGACCCTCTCCAGTGTGTCCATGTCTCCCCTGTCCTGAGCAGCCCAGCACTCAACACAGCACTCCAGATCTGGACTGACCAGCACTGAGGCAAAGCATCACCTTTCTCTCCCTCAATACATTCCCTAATCCAGCCCAGGATGCACTTGGCTGTTTTTGCAGCAGGGGCCCATTCTTGGCCCACATTCAACGTGGTGTTCAACCTTTCTGCCTGGTTCCCTCCTGACTGAGTGGCCCCCAGTATGTACTGGTGCGTGGGGTTGCTCCTCTTCAGGTGCAGGACTTCGCACTTCCTTTTATTGAACTTCATGAGGATCCTGTCAGTCCATTTCTCTTGACCACCTAGATGCCTCTGGGGGGCAGCACAGCCCTCTGGCATATCAGCCACTTCTCCCAGTTTTGTGTCATCAGCAAAATTTTAAGTGTACATTCTGTCCCAGCATCCAATTAATTAATAAAATTGTTGAATAAAACTAGACCAGTGTTGAGCCCTGGGGTGCATCATTAATTTTTGGCCTTCAACTAGATTTCCTGCCATGATCACAATCCTCTGAATTCAGCTGTTCAGCCAGTTTTCAATCTACCGTATTATCTGCTGATCTATCCCCTTTCTATGAATGTTACAGAAGAGAGTATTAAAAGCCTTTCTTCAACAGAGCCAGAGTTTTGCACCTTCTGATATTTCTCCTCCAGTGACTTCTCCAATGGTAAGACACCACAAGGTTAACAGACACTGCTCCTGAGGTTTTCTTGTGGATGGTTGGGCTGTTCAGTTGTTTCCTGTAATCTTCTATTCATGGAACAGTGTTACATTTGAACTCTTCCATGACTTTGCTATGTAAGGTTTACTATGTACAAGTCTTTGGCTTCAGATGAGTCACTCCTGTGATGAGCCTATGCACATTACAGCAGTGGTTCAGACTCCACGCAAGAAGTCTCTGGCTCTTTGACTCACATTTTCTAGACTGCACTTGTGACAAGCCCTCCAATCTTTTCTGCAGCCATGTTGAACTTTTGCCAGCTGCTGGATTTGGAAGAGGAGACTTTCATAACCTCATGCCTTCCCAACCAGTGGCCCAGAAGTTGATATGCAAGTGAGGTGTAAAAACTGCATGTTGGCAAAGGAATGAATGACAACACTCCTGAAGGAAGACAAATTGGAAGGAGATTAGAGAGAATAAATACACCGACATGATCACAAATTGAGCTGGTATTAGCGACGTAGAAGATACCAAGGTACAGATGAAGAACTGGGTGGTTCGGTGACCAAAGTACATTGAATGGTGAAAAATGGAGCTCTGGGTACCAACCACCTAATGAGAATTTTGTCTGAAAGTTGAGAAGTCATCTACTGGAAGCAAATGAAAGAAATGAAATTGATTATTCTTCAGGATAAGCATAAGCCACCAAAGCGAAAAAGGGTATCCTGCGGTAAGTCAGTCCAGGAGTTTCCCATATGGAGCATGAAACATGGCATAAGACGTGACTCTCCGAGAATGCTGTATACACTCACTATTCATGTCCAAATATGAATTTGAATTTGAAAAGCTGTAATGTAAAGCTAGGATTGTGGAGGAAATATGAGGACTCTTAAAAGTGGGTGTTGTGTGTGACATGAGGTATTGCTATGTGACTACAGTGATATAAAAATGAGATTATTTTTGTCTGACTTTGGGTTTTCTCCTGCTTCCATTTTCAGTATTATCACATTCCCAGCATTATTGATTATTAGCATTTTTAATTTTCCAACAATCTCTGGAAAATTCCATGGAAAGGAAGAAATCTCTGAGAAGTAATATTAGCTATTCCTCTAAGAAGATAAAATGTTAGGCAGTAAGGAAAGGGAGACATATATGCTAGGAGAAAAATTACTAATTTTTTTTTTTTTGCATATTCAAATATTTTTATTATGTGGAGTGACTGTCTAGTGTCTTCTGCTCAATGATAGTTGTTTGACTTTTTGTAAGAATGGAAGTAACTTTTAGGGAAGTACTTGAATGAAAAGAGATGTGTATACTGGTAGGTAAGCCCAGAAAAGCATTCCTAGGGCAGTAGAGGTAGAACTTTCCAAACAGCTCTGCTATGTAACTAGAAAAGGCAAAACTTAACAACTGAGAAGATGAAATATGTAGAAGTGACAACATGATGCAAAATCCTAGAGGTGTAAGAAGAATGACAAACTTCATGTAATAAAAGGGAAGAAAGATAAAACAGGATTTCACACATAACAAGGCGGTGATATTTTAGAAGTTAAAATATGACTTGTGTGACCACGAATAACCACAGATCTGGAATCCAGATATCACCCTTGCTCTCTATTCCTCTTCTCATTTTATCAGCACTGAAGATTCAATAATTAAAGTTCCATCATTTCCTCACTGACTGATGAGGACAATGAGACTCCAGCTCAGTCTTCCAAAGCACTGAAGAGCTCATACAGTATAAGTTGCTGGCTTGCTGCCAGATGGAAACAAACTGGCCCAAAAAAACCCCTATGGTGGCTGTTAAAAAGAACATGCATAAAGTCAACTTTTTGGTCTTGTTGCAGTCTTGAATTATTTTCATGTACTTCCCTTTTGGCTACTTCTTGTGACACCTCTCATCACTCTTGCTTTCTCATGTAAATTACACCAATTTATTAGACTCCAATTTTCTGGCATGTAGAAAAGCTCACTAGCTTCATCAGCACCTCTGAACTTAATTCTGCCTGACAAGAAAAAGTCACAGGCGTGTGGTGGAGACAGAAAAAATAAATGCCCAGAGTAGAATGATATATCACGTGGTGATAAAGCAGAGTTAACAGCTGCTTGAACCCTTTGCAATGAAAGCACAGCTATGGCCTATCAATTTTCAGAAGACCTTCGGAGCACTTTTATGTCCACAATCAGCACTCCTACAGAGGGGAAATTTTTATCTATTTGGTTTCACACAGTTTATGGAAAACCTTGAAGCTGTATTGTGTACACTTAGGAAACCTGCAAAACCATATTAAATGGTGGAGTTTTTGGACTGCTGGGTGCTGCAATGCTGTGCGCAGATCAGAATAAGAGAACTCAGAGCTCAGAGCACAGGGAGTTATTTGCCTGTTCACAGAGAGAATTTAATACAGTAAGCCCTACAATACCCTTGTGATCCTTTTATTGTATGCTCAAAAAAATTAAAGCCGGAGAAGAGTCCACAAGCAGTAACAAACTCCCACTCTGTAGTACCCTTTAAAAACTGTTTTTTTAAATTAACAAAAAAAAAATTGCCTTTCAGGATCCATCCTAATAGCCATTTTGTGGAAAGGAAGAGATATTTCTCAAGAAACAGGAATTCAAATTTTTGTCTTCTGATCCAGCTGCTATCTAAACTCTGCAGCTAACATATAGGGAGTGTATTCCCTATGTACCTATTACATGTAGGTGTGCATCAATTTGTGAAAATGGTTGTGATTAAATAGATGAATTGCATGAACTCTGCCAGTTAATATACTTATCTATTGTCTAAAGGTAATTAGTTTACCTTTTGCAAAAAATTATTTTTAGCTTATTAAAGCATATATGAAAGAGCAAGCCAGCGTATGTAATTTGGACATCATGTCTCTGCTCTGAGGAATTAAGGCCACTCAAAAGAGGACCATTTACTTCTTGTCAAGGTATTCAGTCACAGTCAAACTAAATCACATTCAAACATAAATACTTCTTTGCTGGATTAGAACTGGTGCTAAATTAAGTGTTAAAAAACAATCTGCAAGGTGACGGAAGTTCTGCATTTTCTCTTTCAGTTATTACTTAGTTCCAGACTTTAACTGCAAATTCTGTTTATTCAACAGAGGTTCTGGAAATCAAAGTGAGGTTTGTCCCAGCTAATCACAGTCTGAAATAATTTCAGAAACGCCTTTATGGGGAGAGAGGGGGCTGTCAGAGCAATTTTAGATGTAGTGAAAAGAACATAGTATGTTAATGATAATTTCAAAGAGTTTTCTTTATTAGCAGTGCTGATAATTGTAAAGTCAAGAGCTCTGTTGACTAGAGATGAAATCTAGTTTGCAGGACTAAAAATTAGATTTTTGTTTGTGAACTCAGTAGATCTGCTGCTGAGTCACTGAGACATAGAAATATGGCACCTCTTTGGTTTTTTCTCATACTTATTTTTTCAGCCTGTGCATTGTAAGCACTTAATGGATTTGATATAATGGCCCTTGGAAAGGGAACATAGATCAAAACTGTGTTGCAATTTGTATATATCCTACCATTATGTTACTAAAGTAAGTTTTGCTTCTAGAGTAGTCAGAAAGTAACACATGATAGCAATTGTACCATGCAACAAGACAGGTGAGACTATTATTAGCATGTTCAAAATCAAAGCTAAAACATTCTTAGTGATGGTTCAAGCCCATTAGGAGTAATATGATTTCGTTTAATAATTAACAGCACAGTAACCAGTTTCACTAAAATCTGTTTGCAATAGTCTGTGAAACTGATGAAGGAATTAATGTACCTTCAGCCATCCATGAAAACTTACAGATTTTATATATTGATAGTCCCTTGAGTACTGATCAAACAACAAAAATTTTTTTTTTCGTATTGGTTGTGCCACTGAAGTCTCACAACTTCTCTTCAGATTTTTATTGCACTAAAATGCAATTTAATCTAAAATTAACTTTCCTTTGCTGTTTGGACACGCTGCATAAATATTAATGTGTGAAAGTACTCCATTTATAACCAATCAGTTACAATCCCAAAACCTGGAGATCTCTCCCCCACCCTACATTCCTTCTGACAATCCACTGCTGACCACACTGACAGGAAAGAAGCAGTTTAGCACCTGGCTGAAGACAGAAACAGCACCTTTGCTCATATTTACATCCTTCTCTGAGATGAGATCCTAGATCCTCTTTGCAGACCTTCTGCCACACACCCTGTTTCTGTTGGGATGTATTTTTCAAGGCAAAAAGTGACTGAGAAGGCATCAGTGGAAAAGAGCAGCATTTGCCAGTCCTGAATGTGAAGCAGTGTTCAGGCAGGACTGAACACTGCCCAAAGTATAACTCATGTTGCATGTGTGCATCTAGGTTTGAGAGCACCTCTGTAATGCTGTTGGACTGGAACAGGGTGAGCCTCATTGTGAGGATCCTACCACTTCCCAGATGCTTGGTGGCAACTGCTCAAGTGCACTCAAATGACCCTGGTCTGAGGAGCCGTTTTAGAACAACAGGCTTAAATTTGGAAGAATTTGCCAAAGAAGTGTCAGATTTAGCAGATAGGAATGTGGCTGTGAAAAGCAGAAGGCTGTTTCTTTACCTTGTAAACTCAAATGGTGTAAGGCAGCTAAGCAAATCTCCTGGAATGTTCAGTGAGAGGTAGCAGAATGAGAAAAAAAAAAAAGAAAAGAAAAAACAGAAGACAGTACTAGAGGTGCAGGTTTTAATTTTGGAATCAGAGAGGCTACTGACCCCCACTTTTCTTCTGCCAGGGCTGACCTTAAAGGATGAGTGAAACACACAGCAGCCCTGTAAGCACAGTTTTAAACTCAGAACGGGTTTGCTACAGCTCTTCGGGACACCTGAAACACCAGGATGAAGAGAGACATAGTGATCCAGACCAATCCAGAGTAAGGACTGATAATAATAACTGTCCTGGGAAAACTGGAGAGGAACTCAGCACAGCTGCATTATTATGCACCACACTGTGCATTTTTCCAAACCCAGCTCTGACAGACATGCAGAGGAAAGCAATAGCTCTTTTAAGCAACAATAATGTAGTAAATGAGAAGGGATGGAGACGGGAAATCGAATTGCTTTTACAAGGAACTGAAATTCCAAGCAAATTAAACCAGTTAGAAAAACAATGCTCGGAAACAGGCATACCTTTGTGGAACGATGGGTTTACTGGGGGAAAACCATTAGGGTAGCAGCAGGGGAATCCAGCTAGAGCAACAGCAACCACTGAATCAGACTGGGTACCACTTCTATGGCTGAATTAACACAGAGGTTCCAATAAGCAAGGAAAATTTTGAGAGATGAACAAAAGGCTCAAAGAGATAATAAACACAGGGATGAGTCAGGGCTTTAACATTTGCTAACAATGACCTGTAGCAATTGGACTTAAGAGAGAGGGATAAGAGTGAAGCACTGTATGCATAGGAGAGCCAAATATGGTACAAATCCCAAAAGCAGAAAACAAGAAAAGGCAGCAATAGCTCCAAGACTCCTCCAACACTCATTCTGAAAAGTTTTGGAAGAAAAAGAGAACCACATACAAAAGAATATCTAACTGCTAGAGTAGTTAAAATGTTTAAAACTGCAGAACCAGACAAGCAAATGCAGCACAATTAGAATGAAAATGAGCCATTCAGATTCACGGAGAGTATTGTTAAATTCAGTGAGGCATGCGAGGAGGTGCATGAAAGAAACCTGGGGGTTGAGGGGCGGTCCATTGTCTACAAAATCGAAAGAAAATTAAAAAGGACAAGCACGGACAAAGTGCTGCATAGCACATGTAAGTAATTAACAGCTGAAAGGACGGTGGATTAGGTGTGACACATCAATGGGGGAGAGAGAGAGAGAGGTATTAGCTATTTCATCCAGCTTGGAGAGATCTAGCTCTTGAATACTGAAGTTAACACTATAATGTCTGATTTTAAGTGACGTGAAAACCAGTAATTTTTTTCAGAGTACAGATAAGGAAATGAAAAAAAAAACCAAAACAAAACCAAAAAAAAGTGCCCAAAAAAAACAATTAAATGAAGGGAAAGGAAAGGTTGTAGAAGCCTATGCACATATAAGAACTGCTAATTTAAGATAAAACAACCCTATCAATTATAAATAATACATAAGAAATGGATCATAAAAGTTAAGTACATGTAAACAATAGTATAGCCATATTAGCTGATGAATTGCATGAAATAAAAAAGCAAACATGCAGTTAATCCGGTCTTTAAGATCACTAGAAAATCCTATGAAGAGAGATACTTAAACTGGAGTAACTTGGATAACTATTAATAACAACCCTTAAGCTGGAGTAACTCGGATAACTATTAATGAGGATCTTTAAGCTGGAGTAAGTTGGATAACTATTAATAGCAATCTTTTCTGCTTTATCTGTCAGAGGTAGAACAGCAAAGGAATCTATTCAAACACTACAAATATATTTAATTATAAGTTGCTTTACTTCACTTGATTTTCATTTCATTTTATTATCATATCTGAAACAGGATAGAAGTAATACTTTTATAGGTCAGTTGCCTTGACTGGTGTTCTCACTGAAGAAGGATATATCTTATTCTATTAATATGAATATGATTAATAGATCATAAACTCATAAAGGGGTGTATGTAATATAAAAATACACATGGATATGATTTTGTCTGTTTATAGGACTTACTATTCCAAGTGTTGAAAAGCAAAGGTGAATCAGTCAGATACACAAATGTAAGAGTTGTATTTCAAAAGACTGCATGTTTATGTAGTGCTATAGCCAAGAATTTTTAAAACAACTCTGAGTAAAGTCATAGACCTGGGGTAGAACAAAAGATGGAATTCTCTGGGTAGTCTCTACAGAAGGAAGACAGCCAACATCAGGACAAGGCAGGCATTAAGATAACAGCTTTCTGCTCAAAAGTGGTCAAGAGTGACTCTGGAATTATCCCATCCATAACCAATCAGTCTGTAATTGCCTATGCAGGCTGCAATGGTCTTTCAGTGTGTTTTGTGCCCAAACTACCATCAGCTATGTATAATGTGTGTATGTATATATGTGTATATATGCATGTATATATACCAATGTAATAACATGTATATATGTGAATATTTACTGTAAACTCTCTGGAAGGATATTATTTCTTCCTACATACATTTTAAAATAACACTTATGAATGAAAGTATTGCAAACATGTTTTATGATAGGCAAGTACATTTTTAGGGTGAATTTTAATCAGTTGCCACAAATGCTAAGGGTATTTAGAAGCTGAGCTGAGTTGGACTTGATGTCTGGAGAATGATCAGGGTGATTTTGGTGACTCTGCAAATTGTGTGGACTACTGCAATTGAAGAGCTTAGCAGGCTGGGTACACAACCAGTACTGGAAGATATCACTGGGCTGCCCTTAGACTTTTGCAAGTTCTCACATCACAAAACCAATAGGAAAAAGTGAAAACCTTGAAGAAGATCCATTGCCCTGTCCTGATTCTGATCTCAAGTACAGTGATTTAGAGTCTCAATATTAAAAACTATTAGTGGGAACTCTGTCCCTGTAAAATGTTTGTTTTATATAAACATGAATTTCAGAAAGGCTTTGCTGACACAAACATAAATTTTAGAGGCACATCCTTTATTTCAGTCTAACATTTTATTTTTTTCCCCCCAAACCATTAAAGTTCTTAACAATTCTGTTTGAAACTTGCTATCTGACATGAGGTAGCAACATCAGAAGTACAAGTAGTAAGAACTAGCAAAGTTCAGATTCAGGCTCATAGGCACTATTACTTAAGTGCCAAAACCTCATCGCAGCATTGAAGTATTGGTGTACTCCTGTGGGCATTAAAAATGTCAGTATTTCTGCAGGAGTTACAAAACCAGGAGACTCCTATAACACAGTAGAGTTAGGCTAATTTTTCCTTTCTTTTGAAGCCTTTTCAGTCTCATGGAAGACAAGATTTTATATTAGTGAATAAGAGCATGTCTTAGACCTGGGGGTGTCAGTAGATGGCAGCCTGGACATGAGTTGGCAACACAGAGAGCCAGTAATATCCTGGGCTGTATCAAAGCAGCGTGGGCAGCGGGGCAAGGGAGGGGATTCCACCCCTCTGCTCTGTCTTCATGAGACCCCACTTGCAGTGCCGTGTCCAGCTGTGGGGTCCCAACACAAGAAGGACATGTAGGAGAGCTATGAAGGTGATCAGCAGCCTGGAGCATGTCTCTTATGAAGATAGGCTGAGAGAGATGAAATGGTTTAGCCAAAAGAAGAGAAGGCTCCAGGGAGATCTTGCTGTGGTCTTTCAATACTTAAAGTGGTCCCACAAGGAAGATGGGGACAGACATTTTAAGCCCAAGCCATGAACTCCTGACAATTGCATAAAAAAAGACATGGGAATCTGTGGCCCATAGAGGTGATCAGACACTTAGAAACACACCAAGATCTGAAGGATATGGAGGAAGAGCTGAGACTTGGACTGTGAGAGTATAACAGCCCCAGGGATTCCTTTGTTTGGGGTCCCTTCTCAAAGCTCAAGTTGTTTCTTTGTTGCTGCACCATAAATGAATTGCTTTAGGGAATGAAGCAATTTATGGGACTCTGCTATGGAAAACCTGGAGTCAACTCTGGGGTTGAAATCTGCGGTAAGGAAACCTGGAGTGCCTGTGTGTGAGTGCGGGGTGTGTCTGGGGTCAAGCAGAGTCCTGTTGGGTCACTGGAGCTGCATGTTGGGAAGGGGCTTTGGACCCAGCCTCTGACACTGAAAGTGTGACTGCCGAGAGTCTCATGAATGGCCAGACTGGGAAATTTACAGTCATCAAACCCAAACTGTTCTATGGTCTTCCAGCATGCTCCTTAACCTTTCCAATTAGTTTTTCTTTTCATTGCTTGGTTGTGTTTCAGTGACACAGTTTTAGTTAGGACTGCACAAAGTAGTATAAATGCTGCTATTCCTGCTAGACCCATTAGACTATCCTCCTCCAGCTTCACCTACTTGGTCCCGTGGTCTCCTAAAAAATGCAGCCTCCACAATCATAAAGGCAAGACTGAAACAGGGAACTTATATAACAGTGTGAGCCATCATGTTTCAAACACAGGGGAAAAGACAGGAAAATGTAATTTCAAGGGTCTCTGAGGAAGTCTTTAAAACAGCTTTCTAAAATTATGCTAGCATGACATAAGAAAGAAAAAAAAACAAAACACAAACAAACAAACAAAAATATTGGAAAGTTTTTAATGAAGGAAATTCCTGTAAAATTATGAAAGCTTCTTCAAACATTGAGACACAAATTTGGGAAGGAAGGAACTCTACTAAAAATATAGAGGCAGAAGAACTGTGATGCCAAGAAATGGTAATCATAGCTGCTAAAAAACTGACTGAAAGAAAAGGTCCGGTTTGTCCCAAAGGGTGGCCAAAAAAGAAAAAAAAATTAAAATGACAAAGCAGAAAGACATACACATATATGGATCTAAGACTGAAGATCACAGAAGTAGTTAGGCAGACACTTGGGAGAGAATGCTCTGGAGCTGCTATTCTCTTCTACTTCCTTTTCCCAGAAGATGTAGTAAGTAATCTCAGAGCTCACAACCCTTCTTCTACAGACTCTCAAGAAGATATCCAAATCCCATCATGCCCCCCTGTTGCTGACGCATCCTCTGGAACTGAGCTGCTTGGACTCAAATTTTAGGCTAATGTCATGTTGTCTCCAAAGTTACAGGGCAGTTCTGTCCATAGCTTCTATTCTCCTTTGAGATATATGAGCTTTTGTCAAGTCCTAATGCTGACTAAAATGGGGGAATCCCATTTGGGGGAATCCCCCCAAACCTGCAGACACTTTTCTCTCTCCACTCTGTTGGAGAATACATTAGCAAAGTGGTTGAATGTATTTCACCCCCTCCATACTGCTCACACTGACCTCACTTTTCATGGTGCAGTCCAAAGCTGTTTCCCAAAGTCCTCTGCCCTGAGAGTGACTGGACTGGGTTTTTGACTGGAAACAAGAAAAAAGATCCCTAAGTTCTCATTTTCCTTAAACCATGTGAACACCCTTGCAACACACAAAGGAATTTTCCTTCACTGAGTCTGGAGAGGACAAAAATAAATCCAAAGAAGTCAAAAGAAAGATATAGCAAGAGGAGCTGGTCAGTTAGGACAATCTGTCTGGCAAAGCTGGTAGAAGGCCCTGCCTGCTCAAGAAGCCTAGACTTTCAGAAATGAAAAGTGAACAAAGCAGTAAGACAAGATAACATGAGGTACAGACAGGTACCTCGGGAAAGAAAAAGGGATCAGCTGCAAGGGAGAAAGAAAATACAGGACTTATATTACAGCAGGAAAGGGGTGGTGAAATTGGGAAGACATAGAGGCTGAGGAAAGGGTGAAACAAAACTTCCATGGTTTTGAAAGGAGAACTAGGCTTTGTTAGGAAAGGAGACTGCCTGCATATCAGGAGAGGGAGGTCCTGGAATCTCAAAGAAGCTCCCAAAGGGGATACAAGGACTGTCTGAGAAAGCAAATAGGAATGAAGAAATGAGGGGATAGAAAAAAAAGAGTAAAGTATGAACAAGGTGTGATATACCCAAAGGGAGAATACTTGGAGGAACTTTATAGGCTAGAGCAGAAGGGAACATATATGGTAGAATCAGCTTGAAAGGTTAGAATCCTAAAAACACAGCTTTTCCATACTCTAGAATGAAACCCAGATTCCTTAGCTTCTTCTCAGCTGAAATCAAGTGGCCATTAAAGTCAATAGCTTCAGACTAATTTAATGCTGATGAAAAAACAGAGAATGACAACAAATTGTGATGTCATCAATTTGAAGAGAGTTGTAGAGAAGATTTAAATATATAATGTTCACTATCAGTGACAGCCCACAGGAAGGTCAGTAATCCTGAATGACAGAGTATTTGATTTTTGAGGTTTTTTCCAAAAAAAAATCTAGGACATGACAAAAAGAGAATTTCAGGAAACTGCAGCTTAAGGTTGCCAAATTACATGTCAGACAAACAGTAAAATCAGTATTGGTGCAATCTGAATTCAACACTTTTTGTGTCACCCTATGTCACAGTTGTGGATGACCACTTACTGTCTCTATTGGACAGATGTGTTCCATAAGTGGATCAAGTGTTGCCCACACCATTGGGCGGGGAAATGATTATTAGGTTTCTCTTGACAAAAGAATGGCATATTGTCAATTTGCTTATCTCAGTGGTGTACTGGTGGGATTTCTTAAGGTGGCCCTTCTGAAATTTTGAGTGGAAAAGACCATATATTCTATTGCTCTTCATATCCTACTTTAGAGACCTTAACTTTAAAATTTGGAACTGGTTTTGGTTTTCCTTTCCTTCTGTGAAAGCTTAAAAGTATGATAGCTTGAATTGACTAACCCCTTGTGATACAGCGCATTTTTCAAGTATCCTGTTTTCAGTAATGTACTAATTAAAATTCAAAAGTAGAAAAAGAGGCTACTTTTGCTAGGTCTTCCCTTCCAAATTTTCATCCATGACCCATACCGTTTCTCCATAACCCATGCAGCCCTCATCTACTGCCAGCCAAGTATCACTTCATAAAAAAGATACACGCCTTTCCTTTATGTTAGTTTTAAACATAATGCCACCACAGCATGTTCCAAAGTGCTTCCTAAATTCTTCCTTTGTTGTTCCACTTTCAGTCATATCCTGCATGCCAGCCATACCAACCCTGACAGTATTTACTTTTTTATTGTTTGAGCTAATAATCATACTGAGTTAAAAAACAATTCTGAGCTACTTCCACAAACATATCTCCAGGCATTTTATACAGTCAATGAATTCCAGTCAATGCTCGAATAGTTAACATTTACTATAAATTTAGCTTTGTCCGAAATGATTTTGTCTTTTGCGTTAGGAGAGTGACGGAAGAAAAGCATGATTATTACTGCACACAGATGAAAAAGTAGTTGGAGATTCTTTTGAACTTGATACAATAAAATCCTAAACTAGATGTGTATTTTCAACATTAAGAAGACTCTAGTGCAGTGAATGATCTAATATAAAGCCACCTCAATAACTTTCATAGATGAAACTCACCTATGAATGAAAGCCATCACAAGAGCACTACATCTCTTAATCCATTACAATAATGTTTCCCTTTTAAACACTACTAGAGTAATTGAAGTGATGTTTAGCCTTGATGTTGTTTACCACTGAAGACAGACAACATAGCGCTATACCTCAGGTGGTAGATTATTCAGTGGGTCAACTTTTGTTATTCAGGCAAAGCAATGAATCCATGCAGTAAGTTTCAATTTACACCATGATCTATTGTTCTGTCTCCCAACTCTGAGAAACATGATCCATCTTACATTGCAACTGAATAGCACCACTAAATCAGCTACTGTTGACTCGCTGGTGGTCCTGCTGATTATCAAAGTCTTGCTGCATTGGGTTTGCATGGCCGCGTTTTGGTAGCAGGGGGCAACAGGGGTGGTTTCTGTGAGAAGTTGCTCTAAGTTTCCTCCATATCCAGCAGAGCAAATGCCAGCCGACTCCAAGATGGATGTGCCACTGGCCAGGGCTTGGCCAATTAGAAATGATGGTAACCCCTCTATGATAATATATTTAAGAGGAAAAAAAAATAAGTTATTGCACAGATATAATTGCAGCCAGAGAAGAGTGGGGCAAGAATATGTGAAAGGAACAGCCCTGCAGATGTCAAGGTCAGTGGAGAAGGAGGGCAGGAGGTGCTCCAGGCACTGGAGCTGAGATGGAGCAGGCCATGGTGCAGACCATGGTGGGGCAGCTGTGTCCCTGCAGCCCATGGAGGTCCAAAGGGATGGAGAGATCCACCTGCAGCCCATGGAGGAGCTGGACCCCACACTGGAGCAGGTGAATGCCTGAGGCAAGGCTGTGAACCTGTGGAAGACCTGTGGTGGAGCAGGCTCCTGGCAGGACTTGCATACCCATGAAGAGAGGAGCCCATGCTGGAGCAGTTTCCTGGTAGGACTTGTGACCTCATGGGGGACCCACACTGTACCAGCCTGTCCTTGAAGGAGTGCACCACATGGGAGAGTGACCCACATTGCCACAGTCTGTGGAGAACTGTTGCCTGTTGGGTGGATTCACAGTGGAGAAGTTCATGGAGAACTGCCTCCTGTGGAAGACACCCCATGCTGGAGCAGGGGAAGGACTCCTCTCCCTGAGCAGAGGCAAGAACAATGTGTGATGAAGTGACCATAATCCCCATTCCCTGTCTCCCTGAGCTGCTGGGGTGCAGGAAGTAGAGCTGGAAGGAAGGTGTTTTGAGGTCTATTTTTACTTCTCATTACTCTGCTCTGATTTAGTTAGCAACAAACTCAGTTAATATAGCAAATTTGAGTATGTCTTTCCTGTGATGGTAACTGGTGAGTGATCTCTCTTGGTTCTTACGTCATCTCATGAACCCTTCGTTATATTTTCTCTACCCTGTCCAGCTATGGAGGGGAGTGATAGAAAAGCTTTGGTGGGTGTCTGGCATCCAGCCAGGGTCAACCTACTACCTATGAATCACAGGTAATAGTGGGAAAACAAATTCAGCTCAGGATGTAATTTGGTTGGCGTGATGGTGGTTATCAGAAAATTATGTATTCTAATCAAGCAATCACCAAGTCTGACTCATATTTTATTTCCAGGGGTCCATCATGTTCCATCTCCAGTCCCAGTTCTTATTTCCCTGGTACAGAAGAACATATGTGAGAGGAAAAACAAGTGGATATAGCTCTTGGTAGGCTTGATGGAAGTGTCCTAGTGTCCTATTACAGAACTACTGTAACCTAAACTTCCCATGAAAATTTGACTTAAGATAATCAGGCCTCGTGTTAACATATCTGTTCTTAGCCACTCCCAACAACTTTTAAACTTTTGCTAAATTGCACCAGATTTGAGTCATGGCCTCAAGCTTTAAGATTATTATACTTTCAGACATTTTGAGAAAATCAAAAGCTGGGTACAGGACCCAGACTTCCACTCCTTTGGGAAAAAGGCAGTTGTAACTGTGTTTTGTGTATATTGTATCAGCCACCTGACTGTTCTCAGGTGATACCTCACATCTCATTTGATACCTGCACACGATGAGAAAGCCCAAGACAGCACAGTTCATATTGTCTTGGGGACAACCCTGGTGGAAACTGGTGGTGAAGAATGAAACATGACCCCTATCTTTATTAAAAAAAAGTTGTATTTAAGTTTTGAACTCATTTGATTCACCAAACCAAATTATTCCTTGGTTCCAAATTTCAGCTCATGTTGAGTGCGTGGTCAACCGTGTGAAGCAGACCATCCGTTACTGCTGGTATTGGCAGAGAGCTGCAGGCTTGTTTTTATGCAGCTTAGACCATTCGTGACAGCTTTGCCTTAACTTAGGAAAAGGACAGTGAGCTGCATAGCAAAATTAATTTTTTTTAAAGCATTAACAAATTCACTCTCAATTCCCTTCCAAAAAGTACATGACAGACTTTTCTTAGCCCCATTTTAATGTGACAAACAAAGGAGACAAAGAAACAAAATTAGTTAGTTAGCCCCAGTCCCGTGATAGATTCATGGGACAGTCACCACCAGGACTTCAGAGCCTCCTGATTGCCAGTGCATCACTCCCTCCCCAGCCCGTCTAGGCCTTCTGGCTGTGACAAAACTAGCAGCTGCTTGCAAAAAACAAGCTGAAGGACAGAGATAACAGCACCTGAATGCTACATAAACATAGGGATTGTGGTAGCTCTCTCTAATAATATAAACCAATTATGTTCTTCTGGCTCTGGTTTTCATCTTAAAAAGGATTAGTCATAGGGTTATGCAGAATAAGAGAATTAGCCTTTCACCTCTGAAAAATGTAAGTTCAAATATTAGTTGAGGTCATGAATGAAAATCAGTTTCTTCCACTCAAGCTTGTGGTTGCATATTAGGAAAACACAACACAAATTGGCAGCACAGTCCCAGGAGAGGAACAGCAACAGCAGCTTGTGGCATACATAGTGCGTGTGTGTGTACATCTATTATATACAAAGTACATATATACATATATCTACTTACACTAGAGAATGGGGAAGGTGGAATAGGAGAGGGTGTTGGGAGATAAAGCGGCTTTGAAATGTTTTGAAATTCAACACTGAGTCTGAATCAAGAGATCTGACCTGTAGGTTTAGTCCTGCGATGACCCTCGGAGTAATCTTCCCCAGGCAAGAGTCCCCTTTAATCACCTCATACTGCACTACCCAGTCTAAGCTAGTCCTCAAAGCTCCTCTTCAGTTTCTGCAGAAAGACATGCACAAGGTTATCTATTCCACCTACTTCCCACACCCATCCAATGATCCCAGGGCAATAAATGTGCACAATCTTTCAGAAGCTGATCTCGATTTCTCTCTCTCCCTTAGGTTGAGATGTGCTCAACCTAAATCCTTTCCTACTCCACTCTGTTTTGTCCAATCTGTTGATTAAAACTTCAAAAATGGGTGACTCTTTTCATTGAAAATTTACAGCAAAAGGATCCTCTTATGTGTGATGGAAATTCAGTGTGACAAAACCACCAATAAATTATTGAGACTGGGATAGCAGATCTCATTTTATGGGCAATTTCCAGCAGGTAAAAAGGGGTGGGAAAATTATGGACAACAAAACAACCTGCTTCTAACTAAGGCTTTGATTTCTACATTAAAAGTATTAACACTGCAGACCAGAAAATTTTAGTAAGTGAATCTTCTGTTCCTACAGAAAAGAAAGACTCCTCTTGATCAGAGAAGATACACCTTTTTTTTGTACAGGCTCATGACAGCAGTAGGGAAGAAAACAGACTTTCATTTAAACAGTGGGCTCAGGTTGACTTGAAAATATAGACCTATATAAAAAAAACCTCAAATTGTACAGAAATGGATGAAGTATAAAAAGTATAAGACTCCAGCCCCTACCATGGTGTACACTGTGAGAACAGTCAACTAAAACTGAGACAGTTAAAAGTAGGAAAAGTATTTGGAAGTTGTGCATTTTAGCTCCAAGTGCCCCTTGGTTTTGTAGAAATGTGTGCTGAAATAACAAATACAGAGGAGATATAATTTCTTCTTCTGTGTAATACCTGAAATTCAAGAGATTTGGCCAAAAAAATTTTGCCTCTGTCCTGAAATTTCATTTGTGCTCATGAAAAGTTTTGACTTCTGTGACCAGTTACAGATTCAAAAAGCCAAATCAACAAATCACAGAGAACAAAGTGCTTGAATGTATCTTCTGGAAGCGGTCATTTGTCTTCAGAATGAATAGGGAAAAAAAAAAAAAAAGGAAAAAGACAAGAGAGTTTAGCCTCAGGCAGCAGAGCAATGCATGGAATATTTGATTGCTCCACCATTCAAGCAATTCCTGGTCTTACCCTGCTACACTACACAAATAGAGTTTGCCTTTAGAAAACTTTAGATTGCTTTCAGAAAGAAACACAAGATACAGTTAATTTTCCTAGACATAGAAGAAAATGTCCCCAAATTTAAAATATAAAGGTCCTAACAATCCAACTGTGAAGAGTATATATCTTTCTTCGAGATGGAGAGCTTTCTGCAACAGTGAGTTATTTCACATTAACTGCAACAATCAGTAGGCTTAAATACCCATTTCACTTTCAAAGAGAATTTGGTTAATTTGAAATAAGGCTGCTAAAAAGCTGATCATCCACAGATCGTTTAATGCATCTTAATCAATCATTTTACAAAGCAAATAAAATTAACATTTATAATTTATCCTTTTACAGATGTCTCTAAATAATAATTCCAATCTATGTTACTGATACTAATGAAGAGAGTGGAAATTCAGAGCAGAAAAAGAATATGCTCTTTAGGGGTTGCTGATACAGGAAAGGCATCAGTTTTATTCCTACCTGCTTGTTTTTCTACTGTCAAATGCCAGTGCATCCACAAAAGTCAGACTCTTGTTCCAAAGCCAGAACGCTCATTCTGTTTCACATTTTGTGGCAGGCTCGTACTTCAGGCCAAGCTCAGGCCATAGCTTTCTAATTTTTTTCTAAATCACTTGGCACACTTTAGGGAGTTATAAAACAAAGTGAGCAATGATACATAACAATTGTGTGTGACAGGGAGAAATACATTGTTCCTCTTGTGGGGACAGACTGCAAACCTGGATAATGCCAGGAGCAAAGCCTACCTTGAAAAGCCACATTTATGCTTAGGGGCAGTTTAAGCTTTTGACTAACAGTTAAAGATAAATCCTGTAGTAATGACAGACAACAAAATGGTACAGTTCTCCTGAAAGCACTTACACAGATTTGGAATGATGCCCAGAAAGAGCCTGAGGCATGAAAATAAATGATAATATGTGTAAGTTTTCCATAACAAGTCCATATGTCTAGAGTAGTAGATAGATAATGGTCAGTGAGAACAACAAATTTGTGAAAGGGGAAATTGGAACAGAGGCAGATAAAGAGAAACACTGTAACACAAGATTTATTCTTAAGCTATTCTTAAAGATCATTATTCATGAGTGAAAAATCCTCCTTTGCACTGATGAATACAGAAAATAGGCATTTCCTTGGATCAACTATCTTTTCAACTTCTGGAGAAAGAAAAAGAAAAATCAAGCGAACTTTTGCTTCTATCAAGAATGAGCCTGTCCTGTTAAGTGTGCAATTATTACTTTCCTATGTCAGAACTGCAAAATAACGATTTAGGAGGGATAATTCTCAGAAAGTTCTTCTTTGAGTCAAGCCATGAAGTGATGATAACTCCAGCTGTAGTTTGGAAAGGATCATGATGCCTTACATACTGCCTACATTAAACTGACAGCACTTTAAGTAGAGTTGTTTTCTCTTTTTTTTTTTAATCAGTATAAATAAGACTGGCACAAAAATCTACACGCACGATTTTATGTTCATTCCAACCAAGACTACTTCAGTTTATCTAAAATTGACTAGGAATTTAAATTGAACAACAATAAAATATTTCTATATTGACCAAAAAAAAAAAAAACAAACCACAAAGTAATTTTTAGCACTTAGATTAGACTGGTGTACATTAAGTCTCAAAGAAGCAATAAGCCACAATAAGTTATTTGCCGTTAGAAAAGACAGAAACTTGTCCTGTTTTTCCAAACTAACTCCACAAGGCAGGTTACCTCAAGATCTAATTCTTGAAAAACTGAGGGGGATACCTTCCTCTGAAAGCAGGACAACGATGCAGTGTGACCTAGATGGCTTGAAAACAGTGTGAAGTAGGGCACAAAACCCTCCCGAGTTACATCTGCGGAGGGCAGCCCTAATTGCGGGCACCCGCTGGGCGAGCGCGGTGTCACCGCGCCAGCGGCACGTGGCGGCTGTGCCGCGCCGCCAGCCAGGCACGGCGACACGCGGGCTGTGCCCTCCTGTGTCGCACGCGTCTCGCTTATTTATTTAATGCAAATGACCATATGGAAGCTGTCACTTTGAGGGCCCAAAGGAAATTATGTGTTTCAAGCGTAATTGCAGAGAGAAGCCCGTCCGTGCCCTTCTGTCTGCCCTGCAGCCTGAGAGGAAAATCCCGCGGAAGGCCTCGCAGTTACCGCCCCACGGGCGCTGCCCTCAGTCTCGAGCTGACCGCTGTGTTCAAACGCGAGGCACAAGGCCACGGCCAAGGCAGGGTACAGCCCCTTCAGATCTGCTGCCAGGCCGACGGGAGGAATGTGCCAGGAACACCAGTCTGGGCGCACCGTGCGCCTGGCGGCGAGAGAGGCGGGGGGAGCGCTGGCCTTGCGCTGCCGGGAACACCG
>VXBQ01016516.1:219826-379570 GCA_013400175.1 Phainopepla nitens | reverse complement strand
TGAAGGCGGGGGAGCTGAGCCCCCATCCACTGGTTCTTGCCCTGCGGTGTATGCAGGGACCCCCAGGCGCACGGCCCCTGCACTGCCCTCGGGCTCCGTCCTGCCCTCCGCCCGGGAATGCAGCTCGTTCGGTGGCTCCTAATGAGGCATTATGTGGTCTCTACGGAGCTCCCGAGGAGGGGAATCCGTGCCATCCGCCTAAAATATCGGCGATAAAAAGCATGCCCAAAGCGGTCGGAGGAATGAAGGAGGAGCTTTTAAAACTTGCTCAAGAGTCCTAAAGATACGGCGGTGTGCATGGGTGGGGAAGCGGCTCAGCCCGCTCTCTGGAGCCTGCATCAGAGTTCCCGGTAGTCCTTCACGAAATCGCCTTCCTGTCTCCTCATCGCATATCCTTCAACCAGAACGCAACAAATAAAGTGGAGTGTTGTCTTTGAATCGTGTCTATAGTTTTTCCTTGTGTGTGTTAGAATATTGCCCTGCGGCTTTTACTTGCTAAACTTACTGGGTTTATCTTCTCATCTCTGCCGGGCTGGTTACACGTGTTTCAAATTACAAAACTCTGTAGTTACGCACCAACTTCTCTGGTTTGCCTCCCGGCCAACTTCCCTGATTCGCGCACGTCCCGCTGTGTCCAGATCGTAAACCCTGTCCGGCTTCCCCCGTCGGTGGAGCCGATTGTTCCCTGATGCGCAGAGCTGGGCACACCTGCACTCGGCTGGATGCTGGGTGTCGGTGCGGTGTAAAGTGCTTCCCCCGAAATTGTGGTGTGTCTAGTACAGTTCTTACAGTACTTAGCTGTTGCCGGTACTCCTCATTCCTTCGAGACTCGAGTTCCCTCCTTTTGCCATGCGCACGCAGGTCGGGGAAACCAAACTTTGCTGGGAGCTGGCACAAGTCCGAAGCACTGCGCTCCTCGCACTCGGAGCCAGAGGGCTCTGTCATCGGTCCTCTGTGTCAGTGATGCTCCCTTGCACGGGGAAGGAGGGAGAGCTGCTGGCTCGTTTCTCCTGGGGGCGGAGGGGTGTTGGTTTGGGTTTTTTTAACCAGTGTCGCTTCCCAAGCGCTGTCGTGTCTCACGTGCGGTGACTAGAGCTCCTGCTAACGGGGAGTAGGGGCTCGTTCGCCCTTGCTTTGAGTTAAATGGTACTTAGGGGCAAAAGCAGTTTATGGAGGGATAAGTCTTGCCGTCCCCCATCGCTGCACGTCTGTCTGCAGGCGGAGGATGCCGGCAAGTCCCGTTTACATGGGACTGAGCGATCACACCCCACCGAGCAGCGCCGAACCTGACAGCGCCTGGAAGGGAGGTTTGGCTGAGCGAGGGGAGACACGGGGAGGCAGCTGCTGGTCCGTGCGCTTGTGCTCGGGCTGTCCGTCCCAGGGGACCAAGCCGAGAGAAGCAGAGCCGTGTCGAGGCCGGTAGTGTCGGCACGGCCCGGAGCCGGAGTCCTGCGTGCCCCGAGCGGGACCGCGGCCGCCGAGCAGCGCCGGGCGCTGTCCCGGGCGAGCGGAGCTGGGCTGGGCTGGGCTGGGCTCAGCGCCGCGGCGGGGCAGGGCGTCCCGCGGGACCTGCCGTGACTCACCGGCGCTCTCCCGGCCTCCTCGGAGCCGGGGGAGGGCGAGTTCCCGAGGGATTCGCGCCTAGACTCCGCGGGGTGGAAGCGCCCAGGGAACAGGCTTTCTCTGGAGAGGGCGGCCGGCCCGAGGCATCAAATCCCGTCCAGGGGGAGGAAGAGAGGGGCTGTCTTCTGAAACGTTCCCTTCGCCCAAACAACATCAAAGGGGAGAGTTTAGACTGGAAGAGAGTAATGCCTGGAAGAAAGTTTCAAGATCCTGATCAAAGTATTCTGTGGTACCCTGGGACTGTTGGAAAAAAAAAAAAAAAAAACACAAAAAAACCCAAACACGAAACACCAAGAAACCAAACCAAACAAAACCCCCAAACAAACAAACAAACAAAAAACAAAACAAACATAGTTGTCTTATCTAGTTCAAATACCTACTAATTGATCTCCTTCTCGGATCATCCTTAATGTGATGTCACTGACCCTGTCCCAGAGATCTCTTTATCTTTGATAAGTACTGTGAAGAACAACAGGGAATTCCTTGTGCATAATCTTCATAAGGTTAAATACCTTTTAAATTGCCAGCTCGTAGTTTTACATCAGGGAGACATGACTCTTGGAGGTGAAACTGAAAAGGCATAGTTTGGTAAATGTCCACAGAAGTCTTCTCAGGTAAAATTTCTTAGGGAGGAAGCAGAGTGGAAAAGGACTGGAAACTGATGTGGGTGGAGTGATAGAGGGGATGGGGAAGTGGTGGAGAGCTAAGGCAGTCCTTGGGAGCCCTTAGCCTCTCACAAGGAAAGAAGATGGGAAAACAGGTGGATTTGCAGGTTTCCTTTCTGAGCAAACAAGAAACGACATGTTTGTACTTGCAAGGGGTGTGAATGCAGTAGAAACTGAAATAGTGAGGAAAAATGGCATGAAAGGAATTAAGCCTTGTCAGAGAAGAAAAAGATGAAGTTAGGGGAATGGTTATGACAGGAAGACATCTAGATGATTGAAGAAAAAAGGAAGAGCAATAGTATCATGAGCACTCAGTTCCTGTTGAAGAAGCTAATGAGAGATTTTTCTTGGATGAGGCTTTGGAACTTCAAATAAGTCATAGATGTATAAAGAATAAATTCACCAGCTCTGTGTACTTCTGTGGCACAAGAAGTAATCATACCTTCAGAAAGCAATACAGGATTTTAGTAGTTTTTCCAGGATTTATCAACACTACTCTGTTCTAGACTTCACAGAGAGATCTGATAACTGTAAACAATGTAATCATGCATCACTCTCCCTAAAATTAAAGCATGACCAAAAGTAAATCTATTCTAATGCTGTTATATAATGGGAGGTGCAAGAATGGAGTGAAATAAAATGACTTATTAGCCTTTGGGCTTGTAACTATTTTGTTCAGAATGAGAAATAAAGAATGCGTAGGATCGGCGTTTCTGGACATTGCTCATTCACTCCTCAAACATGAGAATTTTTTCAGCCTCGCAAGAGAATGATTGTTTCAGATCATACAGTAACCTCTTTCCCACATTTAAATTTGGTTTTGGGGAAAATCTGTGAAGACTCTTCCAAGTAATACATAGCATAATTGGTATGAATCAACATGCTTGTCTTACATAACTGCACCCAGTTGTTCTGAGAGAGGCTGAGCAACTTCTGATCTCTCAAAGTGATTTAATTTACAGAAATTAATGCTTTTATCAGTTCTAATTTGGGAAGAGAGTAATTTCATCTAACACACTGCAAAATTAAATAAAACTTTCTATGTGGAAATAATAAAATTAAATCAGCTTGCCTTTCTATTTGAAATGTCAAATGTGTTCTGAATTTTCTAAAACAATTATTGATTTTGTGTGCCTTCAATTAAACATGCCCAGTTGAAGGCAGCTTTTGCATTGCTGAACTTTTGAAAGTTTACATGAGCTCAACAACCATTGCTGGATGATCAAGTATCCTGAAGGTGCATCAAGTAAATCAAAGCCACTAGTGGCTTTTAAGAACTTTAAAGATACTTTTGTATAGCCATAGCTATAAATGTAACATTATGGGCTGGAGTAAGAACCTGGTAGGAAGCACTCTAGAAGGTGGGAACCAGCAAGGCATCTCCCAGAGGACAGAGATAAAGCAAACCATTTATATTTCGTTGGCCCTAAAGCCAGCATAAAATCACTGACAAGTGAGAATTAGGCATATTAACTCAATATCATTTCAAATAGTAATGAGGACTTGGGACCCTTTGACTTTTGGCAGAATATTAATATTAACCTTGGTTCATTGCCAAAGAATGCATTAGTGGAAAGTGGTATTTTTAGTGCATTTTGTCAGCCCTCCTCATCCTCTCCACTATTTTCCTTTCTATATATACCAGCTAACACAGCACAGTGAGACTCTGATTTCCATCTGAATAGCAAGGTGCCGTTGCAACACAAATTAAATAAAAATTCATGTTTCTTTTACCTGTAAGAACATTGGTGTATTTCCTTGATTAGTTCTGTCTAATGTGTATGTGGCTCTAGAGCTGGACAATGCTTCTCATATGAACATCTGTACAAAATAAACAATTCTGCATGTAGAATTATAATATTGGTACTTATTCATCTACTTAATAAACATGTTCAGCAATATAAGCAAGCTTTTTAGTCTTTGTCCATGCTCTTTCCCTTTCCATAGCCTTCACTCCACATCTCTGTGAAATAGCTGAAGGTAAGTTATCCCCATTGTTAAATGATATTTTCAGTTATTCTTCATCTTTTTGGCCACACCCGTTCTCTTTCCCTCCTTTATTCCTCCCCTATTATTTTTCCTGTTCCACTGGGATACAGGATAGCTCTTTCCTGTGACGGAATCTATATCTTACAAAATTACAGTGGAGAAACCTGTAAAAACTGGAACCTTGGAAAAATTGTCCTTAAATAGCAGCAGTGATGCTGACAAGAACATATTTTGATGAGTAGATCATGAGATCCCACTCTGATGGTTTCAGCTTTTGTACTTCTGACTTCTTAAGCCCTGGTTAAGGGAATTCTTAGCTCTGGGTCTGGGTATGTTTGGCCTTCATATTCTGTCTCACATTCAGCTTGAAGGTGCTCAGTGCTAAGAAATTGATGGGACCATACCTTCAACATTCACAAAAGCTCATTGAACATAACATTTAGAAGAAAGCTCTTCTATCCCTTACCATGATTCAAACTAGTTTTTACTTTAACTTTTTGATTATTAGTTGCTTACTTAGAGTGGATATCTTTATTTGTAGAATTACAATTGTAATTTAATTTGATTGGATCATTTCTCCACCTGTTGAGAAATTTTGTGCAACATTAAGGGGGAATGAACACATGTTAGTCCCTCAATCTTTTTTATTTTTTCCCATAGTAAACAGGTCAAATACTTTTAGTTTCCTCTACGTAGCTGTGCTCTTCATTTCCCTGGGTGTTTTAGGCCTTTCAGATCACTTATCCAAGCCAAATTAGTCTGTCAAACAGAAAACTGACCTGTTCACATCAATGCAAATGAATTACTAGCAATATCCTCAAGAAAATATTGACATTCTATTCTGTTGTGTCCTTTTCTGGATGGACAAAATGGACCTGGTATGCATTGAAGCCACATTTTCCTGTTATGTGGTAGCATCATATAGGTGACTCTTCTTGATGCAGTCACTTGCTGATGCAGCTCTTCTTTTTCTTTTGTTACACAATTATTCCTCCAGTACCTGACCTCATATCTCATGTTATTATACTCTATCCGCTTTCTGGTCTTTTAGTCCTCAAGCAAAAAAAGATCTTGACATTTCCGTGTATCAGTGTAGGCCCTCAACTTTGTATTATCACAAAATTTCATTAGTTCTCTTTGTGTTTTGTGACGTAATACTTCTGAAACCGGCAAAATTAGTTCAATGTAGGTTATCTCCCTCCGGTCCAACAATTTTCTTTCATCATTGTCCAGGCAGTGGTAGCAACAGACCTTAAGTGGTACCCTGGTGATTCCAAGGCTAGATCTGTTTAGAGCAACCTCCCAGATCCAGAAAGTCCAAGTCCAGCTTTTATTAAATAAAGATTATCAGATTAGTTGGTACAGCCACTTTGTATAAGCTCACATTGACTTTTATCCCATTTGTCTGTATATGCATCTTTAATTTTCCTATCCCTCTGAGTCTGTCTCTCCAGTCTTGGCTACAACTGAGATTAAGACCCCAAATATTTCTTCATTCATTCTTCCTTTTCAACAATTTCCCACCTTGAATACAGGTGCCATGTTAGCACATACTCCATGGTAGACAAATGAATCTTCCAGAGGTGGCAACACTATTTTACTGTTCTCATTACTCCCTGACTAATTGCCTTTCTGACTTACTTCGAGCACCATTCATGCAAAAAGAAACAGCATTTGTGCAGCACCATAGCAAAGGAGGAGGAAATGGGTAGTAAAGTGTGAGAGCACCGCAGCTGCAAGTGAGTCATGGCAACACTGCTCTTTGGGATGCATGTGGGAGCCAAGCTCCGAGAGAAATCAAATCACTCAAGCCTGAGAGAAATCTGCACTTCCCGACTGGCAGTGAGGACTAGAGAACATTTCAGCCCCTTTTTACAGGTCTCACATGTAGCTCTCAATTCTTTCAGAACACAACACTATCTCTGAGATAGCAGATGTTAAAAAATTCTTGCCATCAAGCATATTCAATCTTTCTGATTTTTTTGCTTTATTGTAGATATACTGATTCCTCACCTGGCAGCCTGCCTTGTCTCCAAGACCACCATTGTTGTCCTTGTTAAAAGGTCTAGCAAAATCTTTCTTCAAATCAGGAGCCATTTTAACTCGATTTTCAGGGTCCCTCTCCCAGAGTAACTTGTCTTTCCTTTCCTCTTTTTTACTCTGCTGAAAGGATATTTCAGTTATTTTAGAAGTCTTTGCAAAGTCAAAGAACTTTAGAGGGTTTTTCAGTTTCCATTTTAGCAATTTTTGCTCTCTTTAGCAATTTTCTTTGGTGGACATATCTTCTAGCTTCATTTCTTGCCCCCAGTATCCTCATTGGGACAACTTCTTCTCCATCTAGATCTGGAACATTTTCCCTCTTTATATTATCCTGTATTTTCCCCTCTTTTGGATGCAAGTTACAGAGAATATTTTTGTACCTTTAATATGAAGAAATGCCAACCTTCCTTCACATTCAAGTCCCTAAGCTCCTCAATACAGTTGATTTCACTTTCCTAATTAGATTCTTTTATTTATCAAAATGTGCAAGCCCCCTTCTTAGTTATGTCTGCTTTGCTTATTCTTCTATTTAATTTAACCAAAATAATCTCATCTGCTTTCAATACAACCTAATTTTCCATGGCAGGCTCTTCAGGGATGTGTTTGTTCTTTATAAAAACAAAGGCTGGGATATACTGGCAAATAGACTCTGAACTGAAGAAATCTCCTGGGTGTATGTCCAGAACTCAGTTGCCATTTCTGTGCTTGCTTTTCCCTTTACATATGAGGACCTGCATTGTCCTGATGTTAAATTGGCTCCATTAGTGTTTTCCTACTAAAAGGGAGGCGTTCTCATCCTATTTCAGGTTTCTGCATTCTTCACTGCACATTGTCTTTACAACTCTTCCCCAATGTAATTTTGGCTTTTACCAGGATATCCTCTCTCTCTCTCTGTCTCTCTCTCTCTCTCTCTCCCTCTCTCTCTCCCTATTCTCCTTCTTTTATGAAGACAACAGACCTTGTGGTTAGTATTTCTCTTCTCTGATCACTGGTGCAATTCCATTCTAGCAGAATTGTTTCCATAAAGTTTTATTTCTCACTGGGTTTGGATCCCCTATTTTATTGCATAGGTTTCTGGCACCCTTTAACTGACTCTATGGCTTTTTATATTATCACTCCAGTTGAACTCCACAATGTTTGATCTCCTATTTTCTATTTTTTTTTTTGCCACCACCTTCCTGAAGCCAAAATTCCTTTGCCCTGGGTGTTAAATGAAGAAACGATGTGGTTTCTTCTCAAGCTCTCTTCCCATCTCTCAACTTCAAGTTCTTTTTATTCATTCTGACAGCTTGGGTTGCAAGCTGGTGTCCCATATGCTTAGGTCTGCCCATGAAGATATGAAACCTCTTCCCAGAAAATACCTCCAAATGATCAATACTCCAAAGCTTTCTGTATAACTTCTAGAACTATTCAGTCATGTGCCAGTGACTCATCTCATACTTCTAATTATGCTTCTATTCTCTTCTTGGAGAGGAAACAGAATAAGTTCATCACCAATTCCATCCTCTTTTCTGTGAGACTTGGTTCAAACAGTAACCAAATGAGAAAATAAGTCTTCAAAGTTGCTTATGAAATAATAACTCTAAACTTAGTTAACCTGTAAATAATTCCAAAAGTAGAAGAGCAAAGAGAAAAGCCAGTATTATTAATTCGCAAAATCAGAAAATTTCTTTAACAAAGGAGGTGAATCTTGCAGGTAAATTTAGAAAAAAACAGCGAAAAGTGGAAACTTAAGAGTGTTCTAGAAGAGAAAAAACCTAAAGGATACAGAATTTTAAAGTATTTCAGAAATAGAAATTTTGTAAGGTAATTATGAGCCTAGAGGGATTGAAAGAAGTATTTAACAGTACAGAAACATCATAAAGTAGAAAAATAACTTCTCTATCAATCTGCATCACAGGGAATCCTGTGATGGGTAAAATTGCAACTTGGGGCAGGTTATTCTGCAGCCACGGGGTATTTTGTATCCTCCTTTGAAGCACTTGGCAATACATTATCAAAAAATTATCACTGTTCTAAATTATCATTTACTTTTATCCTGTACAGTAAGTATTCCATTTATAGATAAGCAAATAGGAAGTTTATTGTCAAGATCAGGTCCAAGAAACTTTTATTTTAGAATGTAATATTAAGTCCTATTCCACTTGGTAAGTGGAACTATTGGTATGCTTATCCTAGAGGAAATTGAATTATAAGGATCTATTTGAGCTGCAGAAGTATATTTTCTTGAACTTGTAAAGAAGAATCTAAGGGTGCATTTATGTTGTGCATTTCTTTTGGCACAAGTCCACTCCACCCATGTTTCAAGGGAAGGAAAACCAAAAGATGCTGTTAGTGCCATGCTTCTCCTGCAACACTGTATTCAGGCTCTCCATAAGGCCTGGTCTAACACAGTCACATGGCTTTTGTTTGGTTTTGCTTGCTTTTTTTTTTTTTTTTTTAAATCCAGCTCAGAGTATGAATAAGTTTTCCTTCATCTCCTTGAAATAATCAAAGCAAGATCCCAGATACAGGAAATTAGAAGGAGCTCTCTTAGCAGCTGTATTATGGCAGTTCCAATGTGTCTTAGGAGCACTCCCCTTCCTGCCAGCTCTCTCCTGGACTCTGGACTGACATTCCTTTTGCAAGACTCACTGAATGCATGAGGAATGACATCTCTGCAGTAAAGCTCTATTCTTGGATGGATCAACAGAAGCAATTCAAGGATTCATGGTGCTCTTTGGCGCAATCAGCCAGAGCTAAGACAAAACCTCCCCACAGAGCGCTAGGACAACTCATTTTAAAAGACTATTTTTTTCATTTATTCTTAGCAGATATATATTCACCAGGTGACTTGAATCGTTGTGTTGAGGATGTTACAGGAGACTACTCTCATTCCATTAAATTAGTGACAACCTTTTCTATGTCTCTAGGAGTAAATTCTACTCCTACTCCAATTCAGACCTATTATGAGTGCCATTACCTTCAGATATGCTTCAGATTTTAGCTTCTTAGAAGTTGTCCTTTACAAGTGCATGTTAGTACCTTGACTGGCAAGTACATTGCCTTGTTCCCAAGAATACATATGAAAACAGCCATGTTATCCTGAGCTGATCAAACCATTTTTTCATTTGCAGAAAGGAATGCTAAATGCTGTGGCAATTTTCATCTTCCTAAAAATCAATCCGAGCAGTTGTTCTGCTTTTTAACCTTCCACCTTGAAATGGGCATAAAACAGATTTCCTGACAGCAAAACCCCACAGAAACATGTCTAAATCACTGTGGGTGCAACACTGTGGTGAGTCCTCCCTAACTACAGTAGCTGCTTCAGAATCTTCTGTTTTACTTTTGATCTCCATACTGGTAAGGACTGACCTATACCAGAGAGTCAGCATTTTCCTGACATTTCAGCTGCATAAGGGACAGCTATGTCTTGACATGAAAAGTGATAAAAACACCCTAAACACATTCATCAAATGACTAGAATCTTGATTGTTGAAATTTTTAAAAAATTATTTATTAATTGTAAAGGTATTTGATTACATTGTTTAATAAATGTTGCTTAAATTATATCTGCAGAAAAACCATAACCCTTCTGACAGACTTACTAATTTTTTCACCTGTTTTTATGGACTTGGATCAGTTTCAATGTTTAAATACCTTATGAAGATGATAATAATTTATCTGTTAGTTCCATAAATATTGTAATCTTTTTGATATAGAACATCTGCTTACCTGTTGGTTTAGATTGCCATATTTGCACAATGTAGGCCACAATTGTTGTCAGAAGACCTGACTAACAGGAAAAATATCCCCTTGGTATCTCTGCCCTTGCAAATATAATTATTTTAACTATTTGTAAGACTAGAATTAGTAGCAAATTGTAAAAATATATCACTGCAAAAAAGACAGAAGCCAATAAGCAGCATCCTCATGTCTCTATGATTTGCTCCTATACTGCCTGAAATTCTTAGTGTCCTGTTATTCTAAAGCCAGTTTCATTTTTCCAAATAATTCAAGTACACACAGTATTTAATTTGAGTGCAAATAGGGAAAAGAACCTTTTGTGCAATGGCTGTCACCTATGAATATATGTAATAATAATCAATCATGGTATTTTTATGTCCTACTTTTTATTCAAGTAAAAAGTAATCTACTTATTGAATATTATCCACATTGTTTAATGAAAAAAAAGTCTATTCAGGATGCCCATTTTGTGCAGATCCTGTCCATGGTGAAATTAATTGGAGTTGTGATTCTTAGGACTTTTAAAATATGTTTAGTAGTCAACTCTAATCAGATTTTCTACTGACAAATAAAAGGCTGTTATATTAAAACATGCTTCTTTTCTTCAAGATAGGTAAAGACATGCAAGTGGCATAGGCACTATGTGCCAGGTGGGAGTTATCTATCCCTCCTTCCTGTGAACTACAGCTTAAGGTTCTTAAGAGTCTTGGGAATATATTCAAGAGACTAAACATTCCAACCAGCTTGCTTGAAATCAGTTGTTACTCACTGGAATGCAAAGGGTGTAATTTTTGGATTTTTACAGAGGAAAAAAAAATTTGATTAATAGGGGACTGGTATCTTTATATGCCTTTGTCTTGTTATGTTAGAGGTCATGACAGGAAGAATATTTAAAATTCAAACTTCCCTGCCACAAGTCAGATAGTACAACATTATACTTGAGGTCTTTTACTGGCAAAAAATATAGTGTCAGAAAGTGAGTGTTGTGCTGTGGAAGTTTAGAGCACTCCTACTCAAGGACAAGAAGTCTCCCATTGATAATTTTAAAATGACTGCAAAAGTACATGTTATTAGATTCACAGGTGGGGTTAGAGCCCATGGACAAAAGATTACTTTCTGAATCAGTTTTCATGTTAAGCAAGACTTTCTTTTTTTATTCTTCCCTTTGCAGTCATTAGAAGCAAAATGTGTAAAATATTAGTCAGATATTCGAGGCAGGCCTTGTAAAATGATGGTTTAACCATACTGATTTGCCTAAAAAGAAATTATCTAGTGGTAAGTGGGTTGAAAGAGTTTATAAGATTTTACCTGTGATTATGGTGCTGAGTATGAAACCTCAACTACACAATCCAGAGTCCCATTGCAGCACTGGACATCTGTTGTTCCAAAGTAAAAGAAAAATTAACTAATTTGAGGTCCTGTAATTATGCCTTTGGTTAGATAATCTGAAAACAATACAATCCTCTTTAGTCACTCTAACAAAACACCTGGTAGGCTAGGACCATAAAGACTGTAAAACTTGCTGTACAGTCAGCTTCCTGGTTAAAGATGAATATCTGCTCTGCTTACGGAGAGCAAACAAAATAGTGAAGTAGGTGACCTTCAAACACCCTGAAACATTCTCATGTAGTACATACATGTGATTTCCGTTTGAGCCTGACTTAGTAAAAATTATGTTGGTTTGGTCCAGTTTGCAAGTGTATTCACGGACTAAAAGAGGTGTGACTCAGCAGGTTAGGCAGACAGAAGTCACCCACAGCTCTCTTTCTGGGTCACAGGCCACCAGGTCACTCACTGGGGTATCAGCTAGAACTGCCACAAGGGGCTGGTCTGACGGGCTGGTTGCAGTCAGTTCATAGTGCTCAAAGGTCATCAAAGTAGCATGTGGAATAGGATTCTGCAGCCAGGGTAAACTGAACGTACTATGTGAGTATCTAGATAAGGAGGAACATTCTAGCCTTGCTAAAGGCAGTGGGCACTGCTTTCTGAAAATTATTTTGCTAGGAGCTGGTGCCTCCCTTACCACACTCTACGCTCCACCCCCCAGAGCTCTGTATCTTTACTGGTCTGTTGATTTACTGGTCTAGAAATGTTTATTGGTCCAGGTTCTCTGTTTGGCTCAGACTATTTTGTGCAGTCAAAGATTGTTCAAAAAGTTCTGCTGCCACAAAGAATCTGAAGGCAGAAGTATAAGAAAAACAAAGCCCCGTCTTTTCTAATCTGCACTAGGGCCTCTTCTGACCCAGCAAGTCTAGCTCACTGTTAATGACCTTGTCTGGTCTCTGCATGCATAGTAACAGGTATGATCTTAAGTACCCTCTGCTATTTAGTAGATCAAGTGGACCCCTCATCTGTTGCAAAATCGACAGCATCTTGCCTCTATTCCCTAGTGAAAACAGTAACTATCCCGTACACTGATTCCTTACTGGAACAGGTCACCCTGAGACATGTTGAGTCTCTGTGGCTGTAGACAGTGAAAGGCTGACCAGACAGGGCCCTGAGCAACCCACTATAGTTTATCCCTCTTTGAATGGGAGGGTTGGACTAGGTGAACTTCAGAGATCAATTCCAACTTTCATGATTCTATGACTATGTTGGTTGCATGCCTACCACCCTTAATTTACCTATCTCAACAATATCATGACTTGCTGGCCCAGCCACAGAAGAGTTGTTGTCATTTCTCAAGGCTTCTACTGGCTCTCAGAAAAGACCTTGATTCAGCAAATGATCATTACACACTTTGTCTCTATTGAGTTGGAACACAAAACAGCTAATACTTCAGAAGAGAATACACAATCATCTTCTGTAAAAGCATTTTATTTATTCATCTGTTCACATGCTGTTTACAAACCTATGAGTATAATTATAAGATGAATCATGTCACTATACTTTGCTTTAAGACCTTGATTCCAAAAGAAGCAGATGGCAGAGAATGACAACAGCTTCTGAAGACATTCATCTCCCTATGCATGTACAGTAATGAGGCCTTCCAAAAACTCAGAACAGAAAGGGTAAGACTTTTCCCTACTGAAATGTTATAATGGCCATTTTCATCAAGTATTATCTATTTTCTTCCTTGTTGAAACAGGAAACAAGCAAAGAAAAGAAGATTATAATGAAGGGACTCTGTAGGCTTTTAGAAGCACTTGCAACTTGTCAACATAAGTGTTTTCCAATTAGATGTTACCATGTACTCTATTTACTGCAATGTATTAGATCCTATTTTATAAAAATCAGTGGATTCTCCACTGTGTCTGGGAATTGAACACCAGAACACGCAAAAGTACATAGCAGGGATAATGGGCTTAGATTTGGTTTTTTTTTTTGCAGATAGGAGAAGTTGACACATACATGCTTTGCACATATTTGTCTCAGTAGCTGCCACAGGCTGCGAGTCCTTCCCCTGCAGCCCCACAGAGCAGTTGAGCAAACCACTGTGGAAATTGCCACTTGCATGACTTTGGTTCTGTAAGTGGGCATCCCAACGTTTACACTGGTCAGAAAGTTCTGGGCTGTTTAAATTGTTCAGCTGGGCTAAACTATGAGATGAACCTTATCATGGCTAATCAAATCTCTCGGCAAATTGGTCCTGAGTGTGTGCCATAGTGTCCAGTAGTCCCCAATTTTATTCACTTCGTATACCAGTCTGATAGCCTGAGTATCTTCAGTAATATCTTAAGCCTTATATTTTAAAATGGAACTATTTAATGTCTGAGATTTGGTTTGTTTAGGTTTTTTTTAAATTCAACTAATCTGCTAGCAAATATTAAAATAAAACAAAACAAAACAAGCAGCTTAACAAAACAAAACATGGTTTTAGTTTGAACAAAATTATTTTCATTTTTCAATTTCCTGTCTTTTTTTTTCTAAAAGAAGGTGGAAGTTTAGTTATTCTAAGGACTTGAGCAATGTTTTGTTGCAGTAACAAAGAAAAAAACCCAAACATAATTTACTTTGACACAAATACAGCTTAAAGACAATAGCAAAGATGAAAGTAATAATGAAGGTGATGGAATGAACTAGCATTTCACACAATATAAATTAAAATGTGCCAGGGCATAATAAAATTTTTCCAGAGATTTTAGATGTGAAATATCCTTACTTTATTTGCTTCTACACTTCAGTCTTTTATAGTTGATCTAGAACAAGTTTTGGGGTAGGGTTTTTGTTTGTTTCTTTAAAAAAGCAACATCCTATAAAATGCTACATATTTCACCTTTTTTCTATGGCAAGCAATATAGTGCTGAGACACTGAAAAAAAATTATTAAAAATTATAGGTTGCCCAGGTCTTTATAGGATCTAACTAGATTGCACCTGTTGTATTTTACAGCTTTTCATATTAGCCCCTTTGTCAGCAGTAAATGAGTTTTCATAGTTGCAGTTGTACAAGTAGGTTTCCTATTCTTTCTTGGTTGAAGCAATCAACAGCTGTGATTACTTCAAGAGAAGAAAATTAAGCTGATGGGTACTGGCAGATACAGAAAACATTACTTCTTTCAAGAACCAGTGAAAAAACAGTCTGGTTTTGTTGTCATTTAGTGATTGTGCTCAGCAACCGGAGGTTCTGAGGCTGGGCTGCCGCCACTGCTGGGTGCCCAAAGTGCTAAGCCCTCAGAGTGGGTGTCTTGGCTTCGCTCCCCATTTGACATCTAAACTGACAAAGGAGAGATTAGAAATGAAAGAGGGTAGACAGATTAGATATTAGTAAGAGATTCTCTACTGTGAGGGTGGTGAGGCACTGGCACAGGTTGCCCAGAGAAAATGTGGGTGCTCAAATTCTGGAAGTGTTCAGGGCCAGGCTGGGTGGAGCACTGAGCAATCTGATCCAGTGGAAGGTGTCCCTTGCCCATGGCAGGAGGGTTGGAACAAGATGATGCTTAAGGTCCCTTCCAATTCAAACCATTCTGATTCTACAAGCCTTTGATTCTCTCAGCCAACAGCATGGGCCTTTTCCATCCTAGACTATCCTCAAGGCAAGAGCCTGTCTTCACTGTTAGGGCATGGATATAAGGGATCTTCTCCCTGAGCCTGCTGCAAAATGCAACTCAGTTTCAGATGGCTGAACACACAGAATGAGACATAGCTAGACCCATACTCTAATAGCAGATGGAAGCAGGCACTGAGGAGAAAAAGAGAATAGAGCAACCCTGCATAATGTTTCTGCATTATTACAGCTTGTTATTCCTTCCATCTCAGAGGGTTTCCTAAACCTAGTATGATATGTCTGTTAAGTAATAAGTACTCTTACAAGTACTTTTCCAGTCTTCCCTTGAACACAAGTCAAATTTCTACATCTGCAAAATCTGTTAAGGATTTACTACCTAGTGCAGCAACCACTCCCTTTTGTTTGCTTTTAATACAACTAGCCTTATTTAATAGCTCTAGCTCTTCTATGGGCTCCATCCCTCAGCATCAGTATGCCACTATGATGTTGTTTGGGGCAAGAAAGCTGGACCAGTGCTGCCACTTTTCCCAGAGTACGCCTAACAGAGGTGGCATTATCTAAAAGAGAAAGTTAAGAGCAAGGTTCATGAACCTGGAGTGTTCTTCCTAATCAGTGTCTTGGAGAGTTCCTGCAACTGTCTATCTCAGTTTCCCAGCTATTAAATCATGAGAAGGATTTTTATGGTTTTTTTTGTGAGTATACTGACAAAGAGCACTTTACAATACAAGTGGTAACCTATGTATTCTGATTCTAGGCTGAAATTCTTGAACATAACCTAGAAAGAGACAAGCACGCTAACCCCAGAAGAGCAGCAGGGCTGGTGAGTAGGGCACTCTCTGGGGACTATGGGTGACATAAACTCAAGCCTTTTACAAGGAATGGTTCTTCTATCACGGAAGTGTCCTAACCACTAGCCAACAGTGAAATTTCTAGTAGCAGAGCTTGTCTTGTCTCTTCTGCTTCCCCCTTTCTCTCTGAAAGTACCCAATACTGGAAAAATTCCTGCGATCTCAGAAAGTATCAGAAGCCCAGAAAAGTATTTATCACCCCATAAATGCAGTATCTGATTGACGATCGGCATTTCGGTTTGGAAGAACCAGCCCCTGGCGTTTTCCTCCTGCCCTGCTGGGGGTTGCAGTGTGTTGTCTCTGCTGTGGCTCCCGCACTAGGTGGCAACAGAGAGTCACCACCGTCCCCACCAGCACCAGAGGAAGCCACAGGCGAGCAAAACTGTACACGTAGGGGCTACAAACCTCAGGCCTTTTTAACTCAGCCTTTAACAGCACAGCACTTTTGCCCCTGTAGTCTATTGGCAAACTCAAGGCAGCAAACTCACAGCAAGGACTGATGTTCTTGTATTTAACCAGAGGGAGAAGAAGAGTGAGCATACAGAAAAAGTTGAGGGTTTTTTTCGGGTTACATGCATGCCTAGTTGTCAAGAGTGCCAAAATCATGATCTCGAAAACAACAGGGCAACTTAGGTACCTCTTTTCAGTAAATCTGTGTCGACAACTGAGAGATCTGCCTAGTAAGCCTGATTCACCTCCTGCAACTGTAGCTTCCAGCACTAACTCATAGTTGCAGATGTAGGACCAAGAACACAGTTCTGTTCCAGTCCAGTAGTCTGCAAGTCACTCAGGCACAATTTCAAGGTCCTTTTTACATGCTAAGCTTTTGTTCTTGTGAGCCTGGCATTCTTCCTGAGGCCAACCCTATTTAATATCTTCATCAGTGATCTGGACAAGGGAATCAAATGCCTCTCGGTCAGTTTGCAGACAACACCAAGTAGGATGGGAGTGTTGATCTGCTGGCAGGAAGGCTCTGCAGAGGGATCTGGACAACCCGGATTGATAAAGCCAACTGTATGAGGTTCAACAACACCAAGTGCTGGGTCACCACATCCCCAGGCAGCCGCAGAGGTTGGTGGCAGGGGCTGAGAAGCTGCCCAGTGGAAAAGGACCTGGTCTTCTGAAGTACCTGGCAGTACTGGTCCGTAGTGGCTGACCATGATCCAGTGTGTGCCCAGGTGGCCAAGAAGGCCAATGGGATCCTGGTCTGTACCAGCAATGGTGTGGCCAGCAGGGCCCGGGCAGTGACTGTCCCCCTGTACTTAGCACTGGTGAATCCCATGTTCAGTTCTGGGCTCCTCTACCAGAAGGACACTGAGATGCTGGAGAGTGTCCAGAGAAGGGTAACAGAGCTGATGAAGGAGGCAGCTGAGGGAATTGGGAGTGTTTAACCTGGAGAAAAGAGGGCTCAGGGGACACCATATTGCTCTCTAAAACTACCTGAAAGGAGGTTGTAGTCAGGCAGGGTTTGGTCTCTCCTCCCAGGTAACAAGTGAAGGGACAAGAGTAAAATGGATTCAAGTTGTGCTAAGGCAGCTTTAGATTCAATATTAGGAAAAAATTTTCATTGAAAGGGTTGTCAAACACTGGAACAGGCTGCCTAGGGAAGTGGTGGAATTACTATCCCTGAAGATATTTAAAAGGGATGTAGATGTGGGTTAGTGGTGAACTTCAGTGCTGAGTTAACAGTTGGACTTAATGGTCTTGAAGATCGTTTACAATCTGAATGATTTTATGATTCTAGTCCCAGTGGTGGCTTTTTCTTTGTACATATAAGAGGATAATTATTGTGACAAATAATTCTAAACAGTTTCATAGGACACATATTTCCTAAAAACCAAATAACCTGGATGTTCCATGAACTGAAGACCAGATTTGATTCATTGTTTATGCTATACTTTTTTTTGCTAGAGTCTCTAAAATGTGCTATTCCAGTGGAAATCTATTGCCTGTCCCTTTCCCTTATATCAAAGTCTGCAGTATACCTCACTAATATCTGAAATTAAGAAACATAATTACAAAAGAGCATATCATTGCCTTTAAGCTGTCATATTCAAAGAAAACAAACACCCATCTGGCATTTGTTTGGAGCATTATGTTACACCTTCTGTTAGCAACACACTTTTGAACATTATACCAAATTAACATCTCAGTAAATCAAAGCTTACCCTAGGTCTTGGCTTGTACTGTCACAGGGAATTTAGGGTTTGTCAGTGTGTGAAAGACTTAATTCTCGGCTCCACCTGCTGCCAATGCCATAGATGCCATAGAAGAGGGTGATGTCTGTATGCAACATATAAAAACTTGTTAAACAAATGTGTAACAACCAAAACACTACCTAAAAAAAAAAAAACCAAACAACACCATGATATATAATTAAGCATTTTTACCAGTTTAAAACCAAAGACAGAAGAAAAACCTTTAAAAAAATAGTTGCTCATTGCAATTGCTTCTGGTTTTAGTAGAGACATTATAAGTCAGTTGTCTTTTCAGAAGCCAGATGCTTAGCCTTTAAAAGTTTTGGCCTTACCAAAAATTTTGTTCCGTGAGTAAATTCCTACAACATCAAGTCATATCAAGATTACAAAAAGATGTGACAGTTCTCTTTCTCCTGTTGGTTGTAGTAAGAAAATTGATATGCAGGAATGCTTCATGAAATACTGATCTAGTTCTGTTGCACTCAAAATCAATATCAGAACTTATTTTCTTTTTTATGCATACAACTATCAGTGTTTAAAACAGCACAGATGCGCATCTTTTTGAATACCTAGCAAAACATTTGGCTTTTAGTAGGTGCTGCTTGTAATTAAGAGGTCTTTCTAGTGAAAAAAATGAATACACCTCTCCCTCTTATGAAACTGAAATCTAAGAACAAAGTTCATCAAGTAAATTCTAAAAGCAATGATAATAATTCCAGCTAGATGAAACTTCTGTGCTTCCTATTTTGTTACAAGCAGCAAAAAGTTACCTCTTTTTTTATATTATGACTGTAATTGAGGCCATCTAAAAGCCCTGGGTTAAGTGTATCAAGGAACATTTACTTTCTCCAAGCACATACAAGATGTTGAAGACCTATGATTTACCAAAAATGTTGATTATTTATGTTTTATGAATTAGGAAAGTTTCTCTCTACTTCTGTAGATTATTCATTGCAGTAATAAACATTAAACTTAATTCTACAGTCATCCACAAAGACAGAAAAATACCATTGAACCTTATTTTGCAGGGCACAGTGGGAACATTCAACCCTGTAAAAAGCCATAGAAGTGACAAATCACCTTAGGCCTTTACAGATATTGGACCATTTTTCTTCTAAGTTGTAAACTAGTAAATTAAATTTTCTGACAAGTTCCTTGCTCACTCTATTCATTCATTGCACCTGGAATTTTCAAGAAGTCCTAAATTGAACTCAAAACTTTGAAAATATCCTACTAAATGTACTTTACCATACATTTCCAAATGTGATTGAAAGAGCTGAATGCCCACTCTATTTCAACTGAACAATTACATTTTGGGTAGAAGCTGATGCTGGGAGGCCTTAGAATTTAGATTAATCTTAGTGCACACTAGACTAAATTCTCTCTTTCTCCAAAAGGCATTCTAAAACAGAAAAAAGAATCTTTTTTCCTTCCTTTTTTCCATCCTTTTTTCCTTCCTTTCTTCCAACTTCCAACTTCTGACTACCATATCTTCTCATGTCAGATACAGTGATGAAAAAATATAAGAGAAATTCTTGTTGGCATGATGTAAGTACATTCTGATAAAGCTGCCCCTGCTCTTTTGTTAGTTTTGGTTTTTTGTTCTGTTTACCCATGGCTGCAAGAGGCCTTCACAGTCATCTCATCCTTCCTGTACAAAGAGATCAGCTTTATCTAGGCCAGTACAGAAAAATAATTGTTTTATGTTTTCTTGCCATCTTCAGTGGCAGACTCGAAGCAAGGTGTTCCCACACTTCCTTCTTCTTGCCATTATTTTTTTTTTTCTCTCTGTGTCTACTTTGGAACTTCCTTGTTGTGACTGAAGCTTGCTTGGATTCATAACAATCATAGGAATGGGTTATGTCCTTCCTGCTTTGCTTATTTGAAGTTATCATGGCCCACTCAATCATCTCCCTAATTTGTTCAATCTTTCCTCACAATTATAAAGGTGCAAAGACTATGCAAAGTAAAGACTTGTGCTATGCAAAGACTTGTGTAGCTTTTTAAAATATATAAAACAGGCTACTAAATATACAGCAAGGAACTATCTAAAATAAGTTGTGCACTACTCTGGAGATGGGCTGTGTTTCTGAGGGTACAGATGGATAATCCTGTTTTCCATTAAGTTTACTTGCTGTTGTGAAAGACTGTTCCCCATTCCTTAATTCAGGAAGCTATAGATGTAAAGCAGGTGGAGCAAACAGAGTAGATGTGAAATTCTGTCATTTTTGATGAGTACATTTCTACATGGTTGTTGCTTTTATGACTTCCCGTTAATGCCATTCTTAATATGACGTGCAGAACTGCTTTTGTAGTTGAGGACTAGTAAGGTCAGAATTTGTAGAATGGAGCATCTAACTGCTATTTGCAAAAAATGTTTATGTTCCATGCATGATTTTTAAAATTGCTTGGATGTTTTCCATATCAGTTCATGCTGTGAAAGACTTCCGGAAAAGAAAAAAGAGCATGTAATTCATATACAAAACCATAAAAACCATATACATTTTATGTTACCCAAATGCCAAGAATTCAAAGTTAGTACCTCTGTCTTCTAGAGCGAAGTTCCTAAAGAACATTTTTCACAAATATAGTTTAATATCTCACTATTTTATAAAAAATTCCCTTAGATACAATGCCAGAAATTTCAAAGTGATGAAAAGGAAAATGATTAAAGAGAGACAATAGGGCTCAACCATATCACCTGTATTCCCTTAATATGATCAGCAGAAAATATAAATACTTCCTCTTGCATGCATGCAACTTTTCTTTGTATATTTAAATATGCCTTTCTGTAGAAGGTCATGAAGACAATTCACTCTTCCTGAGACAGCCCAATGAGAAAGTAACTGCAGTATGGGTAGGCCATTCATCTAAAATATCTATTCTACCGAGTGTAGCAATTTAGAATCTACATAAAACAACATATCCTTCCAGTAGCTATAGACCTAGTCTTTGTATATCCATCTCCTTTATGCTTGTCAAGCCTGTTAGCATTCCAGTGATAGGTTAGAATAGCATAATGGCTTGCCTACCTGGCACAATTTAGAGTTTTTTTCTTTTTCATTTTATCAATCCAGCCATGAAGTTGGCTACACTTAAAGAACTCAACACGTGCTTACATAATGGCTCACTACTGTCTATGTTTATTAAAGATAAAAAGAGCAAGGAGGATATAATCCAGTCCAACCGATTTGAAACATTGTGTTGCTGCAGATATTTCTGTGGTGTTGCAAGTTTACATTGTAAAATCATTTCCCTGTTGGTCCTATATACCAACTGCTTGCTGACATCACCAATAATTTAGCATTGCAGATATCCAAAATAATGCAATATTTTTCTTCCTCTTCTCAGCTATGCTTGCTTTCAGACTTACACCTCTGTATTTTTCTTTTCTTCCAGGTAATGCATTTGTGGTGAGCCTAGCTTTGGCTGATCTGGTGGTGGCCTTGTATCCATACCCACTGGTGCTCTTAGCTATTTTCCACAACGGATGGACACTGGGTGAAACGCACTGTAAAGCAAGTGGCTTTGTGATGGGACTAAGTGTAATAGGCTCTATTTTCAACATCACTGCAATTGCAATAAACAGATATTGCTACATATGTCATAGTTTTGCCTATGACAAAGTGTACAGCTGCTGGAATACAATGTTGTATGTCTCCTTAGTCTGGATATTAACAGTAATTGCAACTGTGCCAAATTTTTTCGTTGGCTCTTTGAAGTATGATCCACGCATCTATTCATGCACATTTGTCCAGACTGCAAGCTCCTACTATACAATAGCTGTTGTGGTCATTCACTTCATCGTCCCTATCACCATTGTCAGCTTCTGCTACCTTCGAATTTGGGTTTTAGTGCTTCAAGTTCGAAGACGAGTCAAGTCAGAAACAAAGCCAAGATTGAAGCCAAGTGACTTCAGAAACTTTCTTACCATGTTTGTTGTTTTTGTGATTTTTGCCTTTTGCTGGGCACCTCTGAACTTCATTGGACTGGCCGTAGCCATTGATCCTACGGAAATGGCACCAAAAGTTCCTGAATGGCTATTCATTATAAGCTACTTAATGGCCTATTTCAACAGTTGCCTTAATGCAATAATATACGGTCTTCTTAACCAGAATTTTCGGAATGAATATAAACGAATTTTAATGTCACTGTGGATGCCAAGGCTTTTCTTCCAGGACACATCCAAAGGAGGAACTGATGGCCAGAAGAGCAAGCCTTCTCCTGCTTTAAACAACAATAACCAAATGAAAACTGAAACCCCTTAAATGTGTCATAGTCAATGCAAGAGTTTGTCATGGAGAAAACCAAGATCATAGTTAAAATGTTCTGGTCATTCCTCCTTAATTTTGAGGAGTTTCCACTTGGATCACACTTTGTGACTGGAATACTGTCTTCGTAGTAAAGCACATTGCTCTGTTCTCGTGATTTATACAAGATATTAATTGAAAATGTGTTTCAGAATTAAAGCAGCAGGTGGATGAAAGCTGTTTTAGTTCTGAGAGCTGAATCCTGCTCCCAGGTGTATGAATGAGGTATTTTTTTACTTCAGCAGGAGTTTTGCATTCTTTATACAAGATCAGGATTCATTTCTTAGAAGTAGTGAGTCTACGTGTACAGCAGCTCATCAAGGCTCTAGAGTGGTATTTTCCTCCCTTCTGTATCTGAACAGAGGGTGAGACAGACACTCTATTTTCCACACATAAGCCAAACATTGCATTTCTGTGCATGTACTGGTGACAGTAATGGTGTCTTTGAATCCAGTTTGTAAACTGGAGAGAAGAATATTTGTGTAAAAGCAAATATTAATATTAGAGACTCTCCTCACAGGTTTTTCATATTTATATACATTGAGAATGGAAATACAGTGTGTCTACTCTGTTCATCTTCTGTTGTTAATTTTATGGTAGATAATGTAATTGATTGATTTCTCACAGATTTACCTTACACAATATTCTTCCTTTAGAAAAGATTTAATTTTCATTGAACTTAATTTATTTACCAAAGTATCTATATAAAATGTCATTTGATGCACTTTAGCACAACTTACACATTTGCAACAGACTGGAAATTATGGCATATGACCTGTGATCATCTGGAGTGGCAACTGCACACTAGACAGGATATCCTAGGATATCTCAAATGATGCTGGACCAAATGAAGAAGCCCTTTTGAGCATAATGGTAGCTGATATACTTGACTCACAATCAGAAGTCTACATCTAATCTTGAACAAAATCCACTGCTGGTGTCTAACCTACAACAACCTTCAAAGTTCTATATAGTGGAAATATGTTTCCTTCCATCTAAAGTGATATGATGACAAACACATCCAAAGATAAGATTAATTGCTTTGTGGAAGTGCTGGTCTCCTTTCCCTGAATTTAAAAGCAGCTTTGATTACTAGTTCAAACACCTAATTTTGGACAGCTAGAGAGGGATTTATCTTGCTTAATTTAGGATGAACCCCGTGTAGATGTTTGCACACAATCCATTCTCTAAATACTCACAGTAGTCTTTAGAGTTCTAGGAAATTATTAATTTTCTTTTGAAACAGATATCTTTATTGATCAGGGGAGCTGATCAGCAGAACGCAGTAACTGTACCTTCACTGGCTGTAGCAAAGATCAAGTAGCTCACACACATTTCAGGCAAAGACAGGTCATCTTAATTCCATAGTTTACCTGTGTTTCATATTTGCAATTCATAAAATAAAAATATTATTTTCCACTTTATTTTTAAACTCAGCTCAAATTCCAACTGGATTTCTGCTTTTCCAGGTAACAGTGACTGTGCAGATCAGATCACAGTTTGGGTTCTACTTTAGAGCATTATAGTAATTTACACCATGTGGTTGTACTATCTCTAAATCAGACTAGGGATCTGTGTGCAAGCACACAGTCAGTGAGCTTGAAATGCACATCACTCTTAGCATTTCTTAGCAGTGCTGTTCAGGATAGAGGAGCTAGGTCTCTGGTAAACCCATGCCAGGTATTGAAATGGGACAATGAGGAAATCAGGTTGCTATTACATTCCAGTTTGGGTTTCCTGACCTGGCCACTATGAAAAATATTTCTGTAATAATATTAATTTGTACAGCAAATATACTCCTTCTGAAGGCATAAAAAATGTATTACCCTTATGTTGCTAGAGTGATAGAAAAATATCAAAGAACCACAGTATTTTACATGTTCTATTTGCTTGCCAAAAGCCTATGTAAAGTACAGCAAACTAACAAATTTGATTATTATTTTAGCTGCTTTTGTGTTCTTCACATGGTTTCTGATAATCTCAGAAATTCAGTACCCTCAGACTCATACAGTAATAGGCTGATAAGAAGCTGAAAACTTTGTGCATATGGGTAATAAAGAGATGGGACAAATATAAACTTGTGGCAGAAAATAAAAATATTCTGGCTAAAAGTAGCAATCATTAATAAATAGGTTTTACCTGAAACATAATTTTGGAAGTCTGAAACAATTTCAATACGTATTGTCTTTCTTCATGACTTCCACAGCAAGATATGGAACACAGAATCAGTACACAAGCATTTCTATGTGTAAAATTTCCCTCAGAGTAAATAAGAGTCTCTGAAACTTGCAGGAAAGGATATAAATTTTGATTCCTGACAATCCTGCTTTTTCTCACTTCTCTGAGCACTCTAAATTGTGACTTGAAAGTCAAAATTGGTTGTCTGACTTATAGGTGAATATAGGTGAAGTAAATTTATAGGCCTTGGTTTATCTCTCACTGGAATGAGTCAAAATAGAGTCCAAAAATTATTGGTTTAGCTCCATAAAATTAATTTAAATGCTGGAACCATTTCTTTGGCCATAAAACTGAGCTGCTGTCACTCTCAATACTCACAAGGAGAAGACTTGAAATTTGTATAAAGTCATTTTACAAATTATATCTGCTCTTTAAAAATTAAATATCACTTTCAGAATCCTTGTTCTGATATGTTCCCAACTATCCTAAATGGAGCTCCTAAATGAAGTAGTTGAATAGAATCACTGAGCCATGGAATGGCCTGGGTTGGAAGGGACTAGGAAGATCATTTTCTTTCATCCACTCTGACCTGGTCAGGGACACCTTCCACTAGACCAGGGTGCTCAAAAGCTCCATCCAGCCTGGCCTTGAATACTTCCAGGGATGGAGCATCCACCACCTTTCCAGGCAACCCATGCCAGTGTTTCACCACGGTCACAGAGAGAAGCGTTCCAAAATTGAATCCTTCCTCACAAGTAATGGAAAATTTTTGGAACAGTGCTAAATTATTAGGTGTGGATTTTACCACCACAACATTACCTGAAAGGAGCTGTGCACTTGCAAGGCCAGCACTGCTATTATTGTGCCAGGTACTGCTGCTTGTTGAGTCCTGATGTATGGACAATAACTCATGCCTGTTAAAACAAGTTTTATACCACATGTTACTACAAAGTGTTGCATTTGAGTTGACCTGGAAATCAATCAAATCCATAAAATTTATATTTTCCTGTCAATAAATCAAATCCATAAAAATTATATTTAGATGACTAAATGCAGCTCTCAATGGTGAAAAATGTTTGTGTAGTAATGTATATTTCTACCTACATCAGAAGCCTTAAATTAATTTTCTCCATTTTCTTATTTTGAATTAAAATCAATTTCCCCAAAGTTAAGTTTGAAGTAAAACTTTATAAATGCACTGTCAAGAGAGTTGATATGGGTTATAGTATGATTTGAAAGTATAGTCAGGAAGAACATATCAGCTCTGAACAGATTTATGCATCTTTGAGGAAATTATTACTTTTGTTATATACAAGTATTTACACCAGCATATCTGATATAGGCACTTTAGGAAAAAAGAGGAAAAAAGTCAGGTATACCCTGTGTCCTGCACAAGGTAACTAGTGAAGGAAAAATTAGGGCCTCAGGGAAAAAGTTTGTTTCCAGAAAATGTGGAGTGTTTTCAAGCTTTTAGTGTTACCTTGATTAAAAAGTGTTGTATTTTCTGTTAATTAAAAGAAGTAAATGTATTCTAGAATTGTTCTTACAGTAGATTAGAAAAAAGCTTACTTTCACATGGGTCAAAGACCAGTTGTAAATTCTGTTTCAGTAAAGAGAGAAGTGGAGCTGTGGTAAAGTCTAAATGAGACTGAAACAATGCATTAGTTTTATCCTGTCTTCTGTGCAGGTGAAAATGTCACTCTCAAGGAAGAATCAAAACTAAAGGCACAGTCCCATTACTGTTGACTTTGATGAGATTTCTCACTAAATTATTGACTGAATGGAATAATTCTGCCTGGTTCATTCTCAGGGGCAGAAACATATTTCTGTCTCTCCACTTCTTCCTTTAAGAACATACTTAGATAAAAATTATTGCTTTCATTTCCAAATTGTATTTTAATGAATTGCACCAGTCTGGGAATTTGCCAATGAATAGATATATATGGAAGATTGTATATATTTCTAAATATGTATATAAAACAGTTTTGGTCATCTGAACAATTTGTTGCACTTAAAGATGTTTACAGATTTAATGGAAAATGAAGTAGACCATTTATTTTCAGTCATCTATTGATATATTGTTAGTTTAACTGGATCATGCACATCATTATTATCTATAATAATAAATCAATATTTTACCTCAAGTTACAATGAGCATGCAGTGAGACCACTATGAATGTCAGCTGCAGAACACACAACTGATTCCTGTTCATTGTCTTGTTTGTAACACCTTAATCTGACTAATAAGATTATTTTTTCAGTCTATATTTATAAATATTTTTGTGGCCTAAAATTACTCCAGGTTAAGAATATGAAGGAGCTGTGAAAAATTGGATACTCCTAATTTAAAAACTGAAGTTGGAGGTTAAACCTGGAGGTGATGCACTGTGTGACCTCCTGGACTTGGTCACAGAGGTGGAACTGTCCCATTCACTAACTGTGGAGACCCTTGTGTTCAGCCCTGGGGGTTTTACTCCTGTGGATAGTTGGGAAGGCCCTATGGAATGTTGCTGTTCACTCACAGAATAAGTTAATCTCATGGCATTGCTCATGCAAAATTCCAAATAGTTCAGTGGCTACAGAATGAAGCCTTGAAATTGCTGTATAAAAGGAGAATCCTTCTTTGGGAGAACAAAGCAGAGCTGGCCACAATAACAGCATTTTAAAAAACAATATTGTAGGTCTGGAATACATAGCAATTAATTTTACTCTTCTGAAATCTACTGAGTTTCCGTTTACTTACATTAATATGATAAAATCAACTAGATGCATGTGAACTGATAGTATAGGCAATCATAAGTGAGGTCTGTTGATGCCAGATGTGTTTTATTTACAAACTAATGAACAGTGAGGTTTTGTTCAAGGAAGAAAAAAAAAAGGAAAAAAACCAAACCAAACCAAACAAAACAAAAACACTGTGAAAGCAATTCACGTGGCTATAGTTTTAAATTGTTTGTGGCAAATATACAGTTTGCCTGTATTTAGCAAAACACAGGCAAAAAAAACCCAAAAGCACTAAATTATACAGTCCTGTTTCAAGGCAAAAGATACTCTACTCTAGAAACATGCACTTCCCAATTTCTAATTTTCAGAACTCTCCATAGGACACTGAAGATATACACAGGATGGTGTGAGGGCAAAACTTGGAAGATTGCACAATTGCAAATTTAAGTGCTTTTTATTTTGCCCACAAAACAGAGCTTGCCTGACTACTCAGGAAAAACACCTCAAAATTGCTGTTGAGGGACTTTAAAATAAAGACTACCTCTGGCTTGAAATGTTCATATCTCTGTGGCAATAAGTATATGAGCAGATAGAAATTTTCCCTCACAATCTCAAGAACACTGTTAGAATTCCAGAATCATGTCTTAGGCTGGGAGGGATCTCCAGAATTCAAATTGTCCTATGCCCTGCTCAAAACAGATCTAAATGATCAAGTTGTTCAGGTCTGTGTCCAGTCAATTTTGGACATGTCCAAGGATGGAGACTGCACAACATCTCTGGACATCCTGCATCAGTATTTGATCATACTCATGGGATTTTTTTTTCCTCCCTAATATGTATTTGGAATCTCCCATTGCTTCTCTCGCTCCCATTGCCTCCCATCCTATCACTGTGATCCCTCAAGGAGACTAGCTCTATCATTCTATGATCAGCTAGTTGTGGACAGCAGCACAGTTTGCCCTTCAGCTTCTCTTCTCCAAGCTGAACAAATTCAGCTTTCTCAGCCTTTTCTCATATGGCCTGTGTTCCATGTCCTCATCAGCTTTGTGCTTGGACTCACTCCAGTATATCAATACCAATCTTTTACTTTAGAGTCCAAAAGAGGACACACTGTCCTAGATGTGGTCTTAAAATCACTGAGCAACATGGATCACTTCCCTTGCACTGCTGGTGACCCTTTTCCTAATGCAGTCCCCTGCTGCAAACACGTGCTGCAGGCTTGTGGTGAGCTTCTTGCCCACAAAGGAGCCCCACATCCCTTTCTTCAGAGCTGCTGCCAAGATGGCAGTGTCTCACTCTTATGGAGCTTCATGATGTTCCTTGTAACCTATAACTTGTCCAGGTCCCTCTGAGTGGCAGCCCTGCCCCCCAGGACATTGACTGCTTTCTCCAACTTGTCTACAAATTTCCTAAGGATGCACATTCGGGTTGTTACTGAAGACTTCAAGCAGAATTGACTCCGTTATTGACCACTGAGGGACCCCATTAGTTCCTGACAATTAGCTGGGCTTTGCACCACTCATCACAGCTCTTCAGGTCCCCACCCACTGTTTTTTCTGCTTATACAGCCCTTATCTTCCAAATTCAATGATAAGGAGACTACAGGAGACTGTGTCCAAGACCTCATTAAAATCAATGTGTACAACATCCACGTGCTTTCTCTTGGCCACAGCACCCATCACTTCTTCGCAGAAGGCAGTGAAGAAGGTCAGGTATGATTTCCACTTGCTAAACCTGGAAAAACAGGTAAAGCCTGGAAAAGAGAAGGCTTCAGGATGACCTCACTGTGGCCTTCCTTTATGTTGAGGGAACTTACAGAAAAGATGAGGCAAGACTATTTACGAGGGCGTGTAGTGACAACATGAGGGGAGTGAGTTCAAACTGAAAGAGACTAGGTTGAGATTAGATTTTAGAAAAAAAAAATCTTTACTGTGAGAGTGGTGAGGCACTGGAACAGGTTGCCCAGAGAAGTTGTGGATGTCCCATGCCTGGAGGTGTTCAAGGCCAGATTGGACAGGACTTTGAGCAACCTGATCCAGTGAAAAGTCTCCCAGTGGGGTGAAACTAGATGATCTTTAGGGTCAGAACTGTGTGGTTCTATGATTCTATCATAAACCTGTGCTGGCTGCTCTTAATCTCCCTCTCATCCATTTTTTGAGTCTAGAAATGAATTATGAATTCAGAAATGAATTTGCCCCATCACTTCCTAGGGACTAAGGTGAGACTGCATAGTCTGTAGTCCTCTGAATCCATCCTCTTGCCCTTCTTAAAAACAATGTGGCATCTGTCTTCTCCAGTTCTGAGGAGCGTCCATAGTTGCCATGCTATCTCACAAATGATGCAGTGGGGCCTCACAATGTCATTAGCAAGCCTAGATGCATCCCATCCAGTTCTATGGACTCAAGCATGCATAAGAGGCTTAAATGATGCCTAACTTTCTTCCTCTGCTGTGGGTTCTGGTTTGCTACCGTGGATCTTTCTAGAAGGCTCAGAGACCTGGGAGCCCCAAGGACAAGCCTTCCAGTGAAAAAACTGAGATGAAAACTGCAATGAGTGCAGCAGTCTTTTCCTTGTAGTTTCCCACTAATTCCCTGCCCCCCTGGTAGGTGGGCATACAGCATTCTTTAATACCAATGTGTTCATGGATGCTGTCCTAGTTGCCCTTCACCTTGGTCACTCCAGGTCTTTATGTGCTGTGTGAAGGTGATTACTGCACAAATTCAATTTCAATCTCTGTGCTCCAGAGCCTGAAGAAGCCTTTCCTTTTCCATTCCATTTGCAGCAGCCCCAGATTGTGGCTGAGAGAAGGAGGTGCTATTTTGTGTGACTTAAGGTGAGCTGGCACAAGCTAATCTTGATGACCCAAACTGAATGCACAGCCCAGGGTGAGAGAGACTGTGCTGGCAAGTCATTTAACATTCCTCAACAATGCCATTTTGATCAAATGCTAGAGCAAGTTGAGAAGGACATATTTTTGTGAAGGAATCAATCAATCAAAAAAATTGAACAGGCTTTGGAATTTCTTTCCTCCTATATTTCAGTAGCAATCTAGGGACTTCTAAATGGTATTTTTGACGTGGAAAATGTTGTTATCATATTCTGCCCATTTTCACTATTATTCTCCTCTTTTTCACTACTCTCAAGCAGAATTTCACTGAAAGTCCATTTCATCAGTCTAGCTCAAGCAGTTGTCTCTCTCTTAGTGTTATAGGATCCTTGTCAAAAGTTGCTTAGCCAGAGCAAACACTGCAAACCTATTTTCTGTTTCCTTTATAATTCACTTTGTTTAAAAGGCAATGAACCAGAAATATTTAAAAGAAGTGTATGTCATATATATAGCTTCCAAAATTTAACCTAGATTTTTCACGCTTTAGTGTATTCACCAATCCCACGTGCTTTAATTATAAATTGTAATCCATAAAGTCAAGACCTAGTGACCCCAATGCTTTCCAGATAGTAAACCCTAATTCAGTATTTAATCACTGCAGCCTTTTTGTCATGCTTCAATTATTATGTCACTGGAAATTAATGCAAATTTTATATTCATAGAACCCTGCTGCAAGGGTTAATTAGTTTTAGTCTAAGCACTTTACACAATAGCACAGCAGGAAATTGGAATGTCAAGCAAGATTACACCATTAAACAAAGTACATCAAAGATTTTTCTCTTTGCCCTGAAGTAGCACTGTTCTTAAATTGGGTGTCACTGCAACACCATGAAAGCCATTCTGCTGCTAAATTTCAAGCAGATATTCAGTATTTTAGAGTATTTTATACAATCAGCAGATACAAACTATCAAAAAAGCTGCCTCCGGGATTAATCTGGATACTCTTGGTTTGGATATAAAATAGTAAATACAATGGCCCTAATAGTGCATTCTGGTATAGATCATAAATTGGTAGGGCCTTCAAGTCACCTGTATTAAAGCGCTCTCTGCATATAGAGTTTGTGTGGAGAACAATTAAGAAATAAAACTACAAAAATTTCTCAAGCAATTTGACCATGTCCCATATAGAGTGACCACCTCTCAAATGGATTATGTACAAGGAACTAGGTGGCCTCAAGTATTAATTTTTGGAGGGAAAAAATAGAGTTCTATGCTCTTTCTTGTTTTCTGGCTGACCTTCCAAAAGATACACTTGCTTCTTGAACAACTTCTGCCATCATTTTTACTTCTCCAATGCAAAAAAGTGCATTAATTTAACTGAAATTTTTGAATGAGAAATTATGTTATTTGAAAGAATTTGATGTGCTACTGATGCATTTAGTTATGTGCCCCTCCCTTATGCCACCTCAGAGGACTTTGTTGCAACAAAGCAATGATCCCATGTCCTTTTTACCCTGATAGATTCTCCCTCATATGCTCATTTTCTTGGAAGGAATGTTACAGTAAATTTGAATGTAGCTTTCCCAACTACATATAATTATTAAAAAAAGGTATCAGAAACAGTGAGGTCTTCTTCATAGTTTGTTAATGAATGGCATCTGAAGTTGCAGGAATCACCAAAGAATATGCATGCAAATCATGATCCATTCTGTCTGTCCTTAGGCCAGTATGCAGCAAGTGGGACAATATGCCGACACCACGGCTTTTTTTGTTGTTGATCTTCTTGAATAATATGTCTTTGCTACTCAAATTCATTCCAAAAACCTGTCTCTAATGATAAGAGATTTTAAACACCTCATCCTTTTTATTCATGGAATGAATATGAATAAAAATCATGGAAGGCATACAGTCAGAAAATTCAACCCATGGTATGAGAACCTCCTAGGTGTCACACACCATGCACGGGATTACTTGCCTACACTGAACAATCTCTAGAGCAGTAGGAACCCCTGTAGCATTACTTGTCCTACATGACTTCCTGAAAATGAAACCCAGGTAAGCATATTCTCTACCTTGGCCTTCTTCCCTTGATCCAACAGATTTGCTGACACTACAAATCACACTGCCTTAAAAAATAGAGATTCATCTTAAAAGCCACACTGTACTGGTTGTGAGGATGAATTTGTTGTGTGCTGCTGTGATGCAAATGATCCAACAAAGGAAGTATTTCTGCTTCTCAGAGTAAAGACCTCTGGAAGGGACCTCAGTTCCCAACACATATGCAAATACAGGCACTGATGTACTTCTCACACCCTCCTCTGGGGCACAGGCAGATGTCTGCAAAACCAGGTTCCCTGAAAATGGTTCAGTAGGCTCAGGATTCCTCAATAACTCTGTCAGCAATGTTTGCTCTCCTCCTGCTCTAATGCTGGCTCTAGCACTTGTATCATAAGACTAGATGCTAAAGGAACCACCTAACTATCAGGAGACTGGTGATAAAACCACAGGGGTTAGACGCAATCAGAATAAATTGGGAGAATTTTGGAATGAAATTATGTTTCTCTTTTTCTTTTTTCCTGAATGATATTTCTTCTAAGTAATTTGAATGGGATGCCTTATAGTTTAATGATACAAAGCTAAAGCATGCAGTATTTTTCATGGTTCCATGGAAGACTCGAAGGAGAGAGGTTTGGTCTGATATCTTGAAAGTATTAGTATTCCAAGTTTAGAACACACCACCTCATGACCTCAAGGTAAGGACAAGAAGCCAGCACTTCTGTCACCTTTCAGTTCTGGCTTCCTGGATTTGCTCCACTGAGGCCCTGGGCTTTGTTCCCACCCAAACCTTAGGGGCACTCCATATCCTCAGCATTTATGGGCCATGCTGAAGCAGCTGATGAGAGAACAGTGGCTCCACCATGTTTGGTTCCTAATTCCTTATGATTCCAAGGAGCCTGAATCCTTTGGGCATCTGTGCTCCTTACCAGTTCTGTACTGCCCATACGTGTGGGTGAAGGAAAACCCAGCCTGCCCAGCTGCTGGGAGAGTTTGGTATGGTGGCACCATATTTTTAAAGACTGGTAAAAAATATCAGCTACAGATTTGTGTGAACATGTAATACCACACATACACATATCTATTCCCTGGAGTTGTTATGCCATAAAAGACTGCACAAGCAGGATGGGATTAAACTGTTATTTATTAAGTTGCAAACCCACTGTGTGCCTTTAGGAGGGATATATCTAAGAAATCAAGACATACCAATCTTCAGTCTGTTCTATGAAATGGGAAAATTTACTTGAAATTTCCCACTCTGTCCTATAACACTATTTTCTTAAATTTATGATAAAACCTAAATTTGCAGAAAATCACCTAAATTTGCAGAAATGGGATAAAGGGGTGAACAGTGTGGCGCAAATGACATTTTAAAATATTTGATCTCTCATCAGAAGTACATAGGAAGAAGTTTATTTTATTCTTCCCCAAACATCACTGCCTATTTATATTTTAAAAACCAGCATATGTATTAAAAATATGTTACTTTAGTTTTAAAGGCCTTTTTATATTTAGAGACTCATTATTTCATTAGGATTTCTGTATTGTAAAAGGTGTGTGTGCTTTTGGAGGTAAGCATTAAGAAAAGTCTCTCATTAGGCCACAAGCAGATAACACATTCCTATTTTCCAAGTGGCAAACAACTCACTTGTCTGCTGCATTTAAGCACTGTCTTCATAGATTTATTTGGACAAATTGCAATAAAAAGTTTTTAAAAATTAAGAAAATTTATTTTTGGGAATGTCTTAGATGAAAACATTTGGCAGGCAGGTTTTTTACCACCTCATACTTTATGTCTGGTTTCTTTTGCCTTTAGACCTTTTTATCTACAGTGAGAAGGACCGGGAAAAGAAGAAGCAGGGACCCAAGTGCTTTTTAGGAAAACTTGATAAAATATTGCTTGTAGCACCCACATTTCTCCTCTGCTATATGAGATGTGACAACAATAAGGGCTGAATCATTTCCTATGGTTCTTCAGAGACAGTAGATGATGGAAGGATAATGGCTCTCTCTTCATGTAGAGACAAATTCTTCAGATTTTACTGATGCTTCTCTGGTCACCCAAGTGTTAAATTAGCTGATTTTGAAAGGATGAGTAAACTAAGCCTGAGAGACTTTTTTTTTCAGGTGCTCTCATTCCAGGCAACATTGCATAGCTTGCTGTGGAGGCTCTGTAATTCTTCTTATAGCCCTTTTCATTTATATTTACTGGATTTGCACTGGCTGCAAGATTTAACTTAGGTTTTTCGAAAGCCCATGATTCTTTCTTAGAAGATGCAAAGTGCCCTTTGTAAAAAATTCACATCCTCAGCTTTGAACTTCAGCAGCAGCCTATTATTTTAACACTTCATTTAAATGTTAATGTGCTATTTTCTAAACTTCAAACTGCTAAACTGCTGCATGATTTCCAGACTCCACAATGAAAGTTTTCATGTTGGAATGACATTTCCTCCAGATTGCACAGATCCAAGTCTCCATAATTATGGAGAGAAAAGAGCAAGGCAAGGGTTCCAGCAGAAGAAAACATACCTTTGTTCACTGAATAGCTGCACCGAGATAGAGGACAGTCATTCTCAGGTTGCATAGCATTTAAAGACATTTGGAAAAGACCTTTTAAATCCCTCAGGCAGCTACAAAACAAGATAGGAGCCTCATCCCATGCTGCAGTAGCTATCTGTCAGTACAACTGATGCATTTATGCAAGACATACATGCATGCACAGTTCCTGTTAGGTTCAAACTGAAAATGAAAATAGGAATGCTGCCTTTTGGTGTAGGAGGGAGTCTTCATATTACAAATTTCATTTTTCATCATAGGTGGCTACTATATGGCATCTGATCTGCAACAAGTTTACTATATTTTAAGTAAATAAAAGGTAAGTAAAAACATCCTGAGATTTCATGTCTTGGTGAAAGGAGAAGGAATTCTCCTGACCAGAGTGAAATCAAGCAAAAATCTCCAAAAGATCAAAGAAAACATAAAAAACACCCAAACCAAAACAAAACAAAACAAAAAAGTCAGTTGCCAATTCTGTCCATTATTTGCTATTTCCTTCAATCAGTGCAGCCACAAAATTTCAACTGTCTTTTCCTGTAATAGGAACAAACAAGCAAGAGAACTATAGAATACCGAAATATACTCTGCATTTCTCCCTGTATTCAGGGATTAGCTACAAGGGTACGATTGTTACACATACTGCATGTTCTTCATCTAACTATCTGGGTTCTGGAGCATCCAAGAGCACAATGGGGGTTTAGATTTGCCTGACTCCTGTGCATAAGACTGTCATATCATTGTCTTTTTCCTAGTGGATTAAGCTACATATCAGGCATATTAAGCCACCTAGCACTCACACATGGGTATGCAGGGTCCTACAGATTTCCTGGGGGCACTTCTAGTTGCTACAGGGCCACATATTTAAGCTGGATGATGAGCTTCTGGACTCAGGTCTTCAAGATGCAGAGAGTAGATTTACTAATTTTAGCTTAATTTTGGTTCCCCTATAGTCCTTCATTTTAACAAGCTCTCAGTGTACTGGATATGGAATATCAGGTTCAGTTTTCCTCCACAGATGAGTAGAAACTTCAGGCAAATAGATAAATCTGGAATCATGTTCCTATAAATTCATAACATACAAACGATAGTGGGATCATACCTGAGATATCTGAGGCCATATTTTAAGGTATGTATAACCAAGGACCTGTGGGAAATGTGCAGCTTTCTGTAAAAAACCTAGGGCATTTCAGATGATCTAAAATGGCTTTGCATAGCCTGGTCAGTTGGACCTCTTGTGTCTGGTCAGACAAATTGCTTTCAGCGCCGCGTGGGTTCTATGAGTGGATCTGTCACAGACGAGAGCTTGAACACTTGGCACATAAATGTTAATTTTCATTTTGATGTCTTAATCTATGACTTAAACCTATTGTTTGTGACTTCAGCTGGTGTCTGATCTGATCCCACTGCAGTGTAAGCACCATACCTAGCCCTGAAAACAAGGAGTTAAGGAATGGCAAATTTTCTGGTCAGCAAGAAGGACTGGTGGACAGCCAGCAAGACTCCTCTTAGAGTTGTTTGTTTCTTTTTACCAAAACTAGAAACAAAACCAAGACAAAAACTCATCAAAAGGGTATGTTTTGCACAGGAATAATAGGCAGGTGCACCCAATATAAGCAGAATCACAGAATCCTCTGGAAGGTAATAAATGTTTTCTGACATAGTCTGCAGTTCTAATTGAGATCTACTGGGGCAAAAGGGCTTTGAGAAATTACTATTTTCTCAGTAATTCAGAAAAGTCCTTTTGATTTACAGCCATTTGGGTTTATTGAGTAACTATATAGAATATTTATAGTATCTGCAGTCTGTTCACTATTCGTTTGGAAACAAATAGAGCACATCCACAGTTGGTAAGTTAAAACCCTGTATTATGTCATCATGATGGAGGCAAGAGCCTTTTACATAGCATTTAGAGACACCCCCACAAAGATCTGAATCATACTGTGTGTGGAGTTGTGGGCAGCTCTCCCTGTTTTCTCTCCCTACTGACTCAGAGCAGTCGCTCTATCACAGAATAAGGAGGATTTTCTGTGGGGAATCTCGTCAGGAGTCAAGCTAAACAAGGTAGGCACCTGACATGCAAAAATCAAGAAAAATATTTAGCTTTGCAACATTAATAGTGAAAGACTGACTTTCATTAATTAGCAACATTAATGTATCTTTGCAACATCATTAAGGAAAAACTGACACCATGGAGTGAAACCTCCCATTTACACTGCTGTGTTGTACTGATTCCTGGAGATTTGGAAATCAACGGGTAATTCCACAGGCCACATGAGAGTTAGTTTTGAGTGTGGTCTTTACATACCTCAAAACTAAGGATCTGTTTGACGTGGTTTTCAACTTTTTCCATATTCCTAAAACACTACTTTTCTTGCAAAAAGCAGCTCAGATAATGAGTGCTCTGTCAGCTTTATTTTACATAAACATCTTTTATACAAACACCTAGCAGTTCAGAAACTACATTTACTATGGGAATGACCTAAAGCAATTAAAGACATTAATTGAATTAATTTACTATAATAATTGTCTAGTGTAACTTAAAGAATGTCAGTGGATTTTCTTTTTCCTGCTGTAGAATCTCAAACCTCCAGAACATTTTCCAACAAAATTATGGACTTGACTCAGCTAAGTGAGAACTGACTTGCTTTTCTGGACCATTTAGAAGTCTTTAGTATCTACTGATGCAGAGACCTCCAGTGGAAAACTCACATCCAAAAGACAAACAATTTCCAAGGCTGAGAAGCACAACACAGACTAAAAGCTTAATAAATTTGACTTGCTTGTCAGTGGTGGGCAGAGTTGATCTGTGGAGGACTTGACACATAATCTAATACAATGTCAGCTCTTTAAAGAAGAAAAAAGAATGGTTCCCCAAATAATCAAGGGAAATACCTCCACTCTTATCAAGAAGGGAACTATCTTAAAGTTAGGCATGAGGCTTTTATCACTCATCTGCTCCCTTTCAACTGCCTGTTAGGCTAGATCAAATCCCGACAACCACTCATTCCCAATCTTTCAGTATTTATAGCTCAAAGTTAATTTAAAACCTTGCTGTGCACTCAGTAGTAGGCTCTTTCCCACAAAGGTCTAGATTCACGACTTGTATTCAAAATATCACAAGATTGGTGCCACATATCCTGTCTTTGGTTGTGTCTGACTCAGATGGAAATGTTTCTGTCCCTAGCCTATGCCCAAAGGCTGGTCATTGCTCTTCACATCCAAAGGCATACCTGTGCCTGCAATTGCTCCTTGGCAGAATTAATTCAATACAACCAAGAGAAAAAAGAGATCTACTACCTAAGAGAAGGTAGATCATGCCTAATCAATTAGATTAGACAGCAGTTCCATAAGCACTTCTGGCAAATAAAGGTTCAGACTCATCATCAGTACCTCAATGAAGAATGATTCCAGTAAAAAGCTCTACAAAGTTCTGGACACACACAGGTAGCAGATGTGGTATGAAACCACACAAAAAATTCTGCTTTTAGTCTCTTCCTTCAGGGGTAAGAACTGGAAAAAGGATAATTGGAGTTTGGATTCATAGCAAGAAGAATGAAACCTTTCCAGGTGCCTTCCAGGCAGACTGGAGTGCTTTGGGTTTGTGGCAACTTGTCCTGCAACCAGGCACTTCTGCTTGATGATAGGAAGTACAAAAGCAGGTAAATATAATTACATGCTGTTGGAACATCTTCACAGTTTCCAAATGTCTTGAACTCAGACTTGGGTAAAGGTACAAGCAAAATTTCCATTTGATTTAAATAATTTGAGGAAAAGAAAGAAAAGAGAGTTTTTAATGCAAGAAAAATTCAGCTTAGAGTACAGCCCAAGCCATGGATGATAATTAAAGATGTCCCTCCTCTTTTTCTATTGGTTTTCAGTCAAAAAACTTTTTATAGCAGTAAAATACAGCAAATTTGAATACACCACTGAAATTCATGGAAATTCTGTCTAATGCTTAAGTTTCTGGACTTTACTAAAGATAAATTTACTCCATAATGCCTCTGATGCAACAAAATCATTGTTCAGTGGAGCAGGGCTTGTGTACTTCTGTTCTGCTTTGTTTAGATGCTAAATATTAAATATCTATCAGGCTTTCAAACTATCTTCCAGCATAAAAAGGCTCATTTTACTCTAATGGTCTAGAAGTGCTCCCAGTAAGGGGCGAACAGATCTCTATCATTGAAGCAAATTAGGTCAACTCAGCTTCTCACTTGTAGTTATTCACCAGTGAAAAAGATGTGGGCTGAGATCTTCCATCTACTCTGAATATTTCTCTTTTTCACTGTCCACCTTTTTCTGGGAGAGATTGGGCTATAAATCATGATTGTTTTGATTTAGTTCAGACCAGAGTGTACATAAAGCTTCCGGAACATTGTAAAACAAATCTTGGCTCACAAATGAGCACACTGGATACAAAGGACGTTTATGGACAAAAGGATGTCATCAAGTGATGTGCTTTCAGACTGAACTGTTAGTGGTGCAATTGAAAAGAAAGGAGACACAGCTCTTGTTTGCCTCTCTGGCACCAAGTTAAAGGCAGAGCTCAGGTCTTGAACCAGGTTCTGAGAGTAAATGTATAGTTGATCAGAAGGCCCGTTCTTGCTGAGACACCAGGTTGCAAAACTGCAAGATGTCACAGCTCTGAACTTCCCAGCCTGGAGGAATTGGCACATGCAGGTAACTAAGGGCAGCAATCAAACCACAGCTGAAATGCAAAGAGTAGATTTATTTCATTACCAGACTGACACATTATTCTGTGATGGAACTAATATCTTCCAGTCCCAGAGGAACTAAGGTTGAGACTCTGCCAGCCCAATTCAGCAAGCTTCCGGTTGCAGAGACAGTCTATATGCTGTGAACAAGAGCTCAAAGTTTTACAAGAAAGAAAGCTAAAATGAAAAACCTTTTCATTCTGCTTAGTCCTCCCTGTGAAAGTGTTAATATCTTCATTAGTCATAATATGTCACTTGATCTTACTTCCATTCAAAAACAATTCTTTAATTTCCTTATCACAGGCAGCAAGGGATGAAGGCTGGCAGAGACAGCTCTTTGTGTAAGAATGGGTAGCACATACTGTGAGTAAAGATAGTTCTTGATTACTTTGACCTTTTGTCATTATAACTTTGCTTAATATTGTAATTAGAATATGTGTTTCATTTAGCCAAGAATGTGATAAAAAGTAATTCTTTCTGGGGTATTTTTATGCACCAGAAATTATTAAGAATTCAGTCAATGTGTGATCTTCCATTTTTTTTCCTATATCTCCTTTTTAACTTCAACTCATGAGAACTATTAAGTTAGACCAAACCTTAATTATTGCATCCTTTTGCTTGACAGGCTGAACTATATCACTAGAATCATTTAGCCTAACACCCTGGAATCATCATTTGGAACAAATAAGCCATTAAGACTGAAAAAAGGTGTGAAGGAAGGGGATGAATCAGGGCATGAAAAAAGGGCTCCACTGGTGGAGTAAGGAGACAAAAACCAATACTATAACTGAAGGAGTATGAGATATGCAAAGATAAATTCAGGAGTATCTTGGCCACTTGTCTAATAATTTTTAAAATCACCTTCTGGAATAATTTTTTAACCAGTGCTTGAGATTTATTTTTCAGTACATTCAGCAGGGTCAAGATTGCCTGAATGTTCAGAAATTCTCTTGATTTCCTACCCAATATATTACATTACATCATGCATGCAAAAAAACTAAAGTCAGGAACCTACTGTTAACTGCTTGTCCCAATCCACCTTTTCTGAACATATACTTCCACAAATTTGTTTTGAGATTTGAAAATGTGAATTGGAGACTTTCTGTTCCTTTGTTGCACCATTTTTTCCCCCAAACAATGAAAATTTTTTGACTTTGCAGGCAGCAAATTTTCCATTTGTGCTGGAAACAGTGTTGATAACACAGAGACATTTTAGTTACTGCTCAGAAGAGCTTACACAGATTTAAGGTCTTTTCTGCTTCTCACCCTACCCCACCAGAGAGGAGGGTGGGGGTGCACTGGGAACTAGGTAAGGATGCAGCTGGAACAGCTGATCCTAGCTGACAGGGATATTCCAGACCACATGGCATTATATACAGTATATAAAGTTGGGAGGGGAGAAGAAGAAAGGGGATGGCCTTTGGAGTGATGGTGTTTGTCTTCCCAAGTCAATATTGTGCATGATGGAGCTCTGCTGTCCTGGACATGGCTGAAAACCTGCCTGCCCATAGGAATTGGTGAATGAATTCCTCAACTTGCTTTGCTTGTGTGTGTAGCTTTTGCTTCACCTATTAAACCCTCATTATCTCAGCTCAGGAGTTTTCTCACTTTTCCAATTCTCTCCTACATCTCACTGTGAGGAGAGTGAGCTAGAGGCTGTGTGGGGTTTAGGTGCCACTTGGGGTTAAACCACAACACAGTCGTAAAGAGAGTAAAACTGTTACATTATGGTCTGAGTTAGTTGTACACATTTTCCAGATTAAAGCCAGGCAGAGTCATGCTGGTTTCAGAAATCCTGTGGAGTTGAATAGACATAAGACTGTCTGTGTTCTAAGAAACTCCTGCAGATCCTTGAATTGTGAGTGACATCTCGTAAGTAGCTCAGGATTTCTTGAAGGTCAAACCATTTCCTAAGAAATTAGTTGCCACAATGAAGACAGACTCCAGATCCTACAGTGATAGCAACTGCATGGTCTTGGGGTGCTCCCAATCTGCCATATAGGGTGGACAACACTTGAAGACTGTAAGAGAAGGATGCTGACTGATGCAGTGGTCCCAGAGCTCTTCCAGCACACAGTTGCCATGCAGAGGCCAAGGGATGGCCCTGAAGGAGGGGGGTCAGTAGGAGCCATGCTCTTACAGAAATGGATATTGCCTGTGTTGGGGGAGCATAAGCCTGATCCAATGAGCATTACTTGGAGCTAAGCCAATTTCAATTTATTTGAATTGAAGATGATTGGCAGTTTACTTTGGAATTAGGTGTGTATATATGCAGTGCATAATAGTACTCTACAATATGTTTATATAAGGCAATGCTCCCAACCCTTTAGGATTTTGATCATGTCTCAGTTTTCCTCAGTACCTAAATCCAAACTCCCTTCTAGTCTTCTTGGTTCCTTTATTTAGTTTCTTCATTTGTTTGTTCAGACTTACAGAAATATAATGAAAATTTCTTGCTGGTGCTCTATGCATTTTGACTGTACATTAAAAATGAAACAGCTAACCAAAATCTTACCTGAAAAATTACTAAGTAACCTGGTTTTGAAGGACTCCACCTTCATATGTTATCTCCAGGATAAGCAGCAAGTAGTCTGCTTTTTGTGCCATGAAAGCACTAGTCTGGTGAGCCGCAACACAGCCCTTGCATTATTTCACACACATTGAACAGCAAAGGAAGATATCATAGAAAATTATGATCGTGCCTTAGGCCACAGGTGATCAGAGCAGACTCAGAACCAAGTGTTGTGAAGAGCAGTCTGTGTCACTCTGCTCTAAATTTTGCCCAAGGAAGTAAACCTGTGTACATGCTTGAATGTGCCTCAAACACAGAGATCAACCCTCGTCTCCCCCTGTTTAGGAGAAGAGGTATAACTTCTGTGTTCCTTTATTTCTTACTGTGAAGAGCGCTGTTGACTCCCTTGAAGGCAGTGAGATCCTGCAGAAGGGCCTTGATAAATCAGAGGACAGGGCAATTATTACCCATATGAAGTTCAACAAGGGGAAGTGCCAGATTCTGCACCTGGGATGGGTCAAACCTGGATGTATGGACAGACTGGGGAGTGAGATGCTGGAGAGCAGCGCTGCACAAAGTGACTTGAGGGTCCCGATTGATGGCAAGCTGGACACGAGTCAGCAGTGCCCTGGCAGCCAGGAGGGCCAGCCCTGTCCTGAGGGGGCATGAGGCACAGCATCACAGCCGGGGAAGCAGTCCCACTCTGCTCTGCACTGGGGCAGCCTCATCTTGAATATTCTGTGCAGTTTTGGGCTCCCCAATGTAATAAAGACATTAAGCTATTGGAGAGTGTCCAAAAGAGAACAAAGATGGTAAAGGGTCTTGAGGGGAAGCCATAGAAGCCAAGAAGCAGATGAGGTCACTTGGTCTGTTCAGCTTGGAGGACACTGACAGAAGACCTCATTGCAGTTTACAACTTGTGAGGGCAAGGGGAGGGGCAGGCACTGATCTCTTCCATTTGGTGACGAGTGACAGAACCCAAGGGAATGGCCTAAAACTGTGTCAGGGGAGGTTTAGATTGGATATCAAGGAAAGGTTCTTCAGTCAGAGGGTGTTTGGGCACTGGAACTGCTCCAGAGGGAAGTGGTCACAGTATTAGCCTGGCAGAATTCAAGAAGTGTTTGAACAATGCTCTCAGGCACATGGTGTGATTCTTGGGGTGTCCTGTGCAGGGCCAGGAGTTGGACTCAATGATCCTTTTGGGTACCTTCTAACTCAGCTTGTTCTGTGATTTTCCCACTATCATGAGATTTATGTTTTGGTCAATTGGCTTTTTTCTCGCAAAGTCTCATCCACACTCTTCATTTGGTGACCCACTTGTTCTGTATGTATTTTTTTCCCTTTCATCCCTACCCAGAGATTTTCAGCATGACTCACTTCCTACTACATTGAAGATCTCAGATCTAGCCTGCATCTTTGATATGCAATGAACACTTCCTTGCTTTTGTCCAAGAACACATTATACTCTTTAAATTAATAGCTTTAATCAATATGCCAATTTTGTGAATTTTCTCTCCTAGTCTATTCTGTAAATTAAATCACATTCTGGTCCTCTGCATGAATAATTTTGGTTTACAGATGTATTCCCCATGGTTTTTATCATATACAGAAACCTAAAACGCTTGGCAGGCTATTCTATGATCCCCTTTGATACTTCTAAACTCTGCAAGAGAAAATATCTCTTCTAGTTTCTTGGCCTTTGTCCAAGTCAGCAAGTCAGCTTTGTCTATACTCACCTGTAGTGCACTGTCCATTGCTACTCTTGGTCCTGGTTAAAAGTCTCCTCAACAGATTTACAAAATAATCTTTAGAGTTTCTCTTTCCCTTTCACGTGTTCTAAACTCTGCCATCAGTCAAAGAATGACTCACAAAATACCCTCGGATGAAGCAGTGAAAGCCCTCCTGACAGCACCATCTGCTTAGCCATGGCTTTGTCAATTGGATACATTTTTATGTGGATGTGCTTTGTCCCTTCACTGGAGGAACAGATGGAAGTCCCCACTCCTTCAATTTTCCTTCTACGATCTCACAGTCAGTTTGGATCAGTGTAGGAACACTAGCAGGACTCATGAGAAAAAGCAGAATTATGCCTTGGCCAACAGTCTGGATGTACCTCAGCAACTTTCAGTAATATTTGACCTCCCAAATGCTCTCCAGTACATCTCTAGGAGTCTCTGGGTGTCTAGGCAGAGTTTTTCCCCTACAATGCTCACAATACTGACCTGTTGACTTTGACAGAGGCTTAGAAACTAGAAGAGATATTTTACAGAAGAGAAATTTAGTCATTACAGAAATTTACTCACACACTCATACAATCATCCAGATCTCTGCCCCTCTGGCAGCATGGGTTGGCCAACTGAGCTCACTTTCAACCTGTCATGCAAGCTGTCCCTGAGCGTGGAAAGGAAGAGATGACATATAAATAGGTATTTTCTCCTCTTCTTTTATTTTACTGCCACATTATTTTTGAAATGTTTCAATTTTGAAAAAAAACTTCGATCTAAAAACTAAAATTAAGCAGGATTTGCAAAATTTGAAAATAAACAGAATCATAGAATGGTTTGTGTTGGAAGGAACCTTAAGATCATCTAGTTCCAACCTCTTTGTTGGGTAGGGAATATTCCACTAGATCAGATTGCTCAGAAAGAAAGAAAGAAAAGAAAATACAATATTTGCTAATTTTCTTTCTTTTTATCCTTTTATAACTTACTTTATATATGTTATATTTTGACCTCCCAAACTTTTTCCAGATTATATTTATTGAACAATTTATTTTAAACGTCTGGAGTATTAAGTTATAATAGAACAACCCAATAACTACTTCATCAGCCAAATCTTTATCACTGTAATCTGCTAAAACCATGACTTCATTACAAGATTAGCTCTGCTTTTTGCTTTGTTCCTAGCCAAAACAAATTCCAATTAACAACTCCAGCTCAATTTTCTCATGCAGTTAACGTGCTCTGCTGCAGGAAGGTGCTACACTTCTGCGGGTAACATGACAATTTCAGTGGATTGTGAAAAGAATTCAGTTATGTCAAGAAGCCACAGTGTTAATGAAAGAGATTTTTCAAAGTCAGTTTCTCTTCTGCCTTCATTTCTGTTAGTCAAAAAAACCATCTTTGTAAGGTTAATGCATCAAGCGACACATATTGAGACCACCAGACTGCCTGCAGTACAAATCCAAATACTCTGATTTCCATTATTTGGAAACTTTTATCTCTATGCAATTAATCAGAGGTAAAGGCATAATTTAAAGCTACATTATTCTTGCTGCTACAAAGTTCCCTATTTGCAATGTACTTTTTTTTACTCCTCACTATAAATGGTAGAAACCCACAGGCAGCCTTGCCTGTGTGGCTCCTGGCTACACTGAATTCTTGCCAAAGAGGCAATTTAATTACTGACAACAGACCTGCAAATTAATAGTGGGCACTCAGGACATGACTATGGTTACAGGAGATGATTTCTCTGGGATATTCCTATTAGCAAGGGAAGAACCAGCACTTCCTAGCCTGTCATACAAAACTTGTAGTTTTATTCTTTTGTATGGCAGAGGCTTAATACCTGTCAATCCCTTGTGGCATTTTGGTGGTATCCACATTTATCCATGAAAATTAGGGTTTTCATGGCCTCATAATATATGCAATACTGTACATATCTCTTTTTGTCTGAAAAGTGTTTACCTTTAAGCATCTAGCAAGAAAATAGTTTTTCTGATGGTCCTCCAAACACACTACTGGGTGTATCATATTCTGGTTCCCCTTCAGCACTGGGTGTTTTTCACTGACCACTGGGGTGTAATCCTTATTTTTGCAACCCAGTCAGGATTCTGAGATATCTCATTGTTAGTGACACTTCCAGGGTCACTTTTGTGTATACAGCATCCTTTCCATTGTTTTCAGTAATAGCAGTGTGATCTTTCCCATAATTTCTGCAAAAGACATAATTTGTCAAAGAATTCTAGAAATGCCTGGATTGAAAGAGACCTCTGGGGCTCATCTGGAGTCACCAATAGCCTTGTCAAATGAGTTTTGAATTTTTCCAGCAATAGATGTCCCTTGATCTCTCTCGGAACACATCCTAATGCCACACAACACCCATGCTGAGGATTTTTAACTTACACCAGTTCAGTTTCCCTTGTTATAACGTTTGCAACATTGCCTCCTCTCCTTCCACTGCACACATCCAGGGAAGATGGTTCCATCTTTTCCACATTTCTCATTAAGAGAGTGAACGACTGCAAAAAAATCAGCCTTCAGCCTCCTTTGCTCCAAGCTAAACTCACCCAGTTCTCATCAGTGGAGAACATCTCCATGCTAGCAGTCCTTCACTGTGTTCTATCCAGCTTGTCGATCTCTGTTGTGCACCAGAGACCCCTAAACTGGACAGTGTAGTCCAGGTTCAGCTGTCTTTTTCCCTAGCATGAATGTCAGACCTCAGAAGTTCAGTGCAGGGAATCACAACTTGTTTTGGTATCATTTGCAGAGCACTCACCACCAATGGAACTCTGCACCTGTGTGAATTTTGTCCAAAGAAGTCTGAAGCAGTTTGAGATAAAAAGGTTATGGATTCAAGCCTGTAAATGCTTAATCTCATGTATGAAAAGTATAGGGACAGGCGCCTTCAGAATCAGTGCATCAGTCAAGCAAAACAGGACTGAAATTGCTAGAACAAGTTTTGATAAAAGAAGAAAATAGAAAGTCATTGGGATATTCAAATTGTGGAAGATTTGTAAAACATGAAAGCCATGTCCACATGCTGACACCTGTTAAGAGCACAGAGGTCATAAGCTAAAACTGTAAAAATAATCCAGATGTCTCTTCTGTAGGCAGAAGACAGCTGTTAGTGACCCTGGCCTCCTGCTGGGCTCACAGCTGTGAGCTCATTTACCTGCTACTGACAGATTCTGCCAGTCACAAGAAACCCAATGTTCCATCCACAGGTGTGGGGAGACCAGGCAAGTGATCCAGGCTGCAGCTGAGCCCTGCAGCCAAACTGGAGAATTCAGAAATAAATCAGAGTATCATGGTGTCCCAAACTGGGAACAAGTCCTAAGCCAGAATACAGTGAGCAAGAGGGAATATACCCAAATATATGTGGTAAAAATTCTTATCCAGTTATTTCACCATGGTAGCCACTGTGAAGAAAATTAACTCTAACCTGGCCAAAACCATCACCATCACCATCACAGTCACACAAAAATAAAATTCTAAAACATGCTTCTGTGCTATTATAATTTTATTTTCTTTTAAGTAATATGGTTCAACATTTTTTAACCTTAAAATCAACCCCTTTTTTCTCTCCGTAATAGAAGTAATCCACTATGAAAAAACAAAAATACAACAATTGACAATAAAACGATATAAAACTCTCTATGACTGAAAGAACACACCTTGGAAAGATTCATCTTCTTTTACATCATGAGATGAAAAATAATTGTCATCACTCCCCTGCAAGCCATCCACTGTGATTTCTATTTCATAAGGATGCAATTATTGTGAAATGTTAAATCCCCTCCAGAAGATGCTTAAATTCACTAAAGGGCCATTAAAATTTATCAGCCTCACATCACAGACGTCTTGATGATTTTTCTGCCTTTTGGTTTCAGTTAATATGGTCTAAATGACCTCAAATTTCATTTAAATGTCAGATTATGATGAGATCTCCAGCTTGGCCTTCTGACAACCTACTTTGTTGTGAAACTAGACTGCTAGTCTGATATGACCAAAACTAGTATCTTTCCAAGTACCCATGGGAGTAGATGGCTTTGTCTGGAAAGACAAATAGGAACAACAATGGAAACCTGTTTAGGACAGGAATCCTAGATGACAGTCATTCAGCTCAGAAAAGAGAGAAACTAAAGAGAGCAGCATCTTTGACAGAGTATTTCTTCTATGTTAGGGGTAAGACAGATTAGTCTGACTCATTTTATACTCAGTATCCTTTTATCAGTTTAATTTGCAAATCTTCACGTGTGCTGGTTTTGGCTGGGATAGAGTTAATTTTCTTCACAGTAATTTGTATGCGTTTTGGACATGTGCTGAAAACAGCTGGGGTTAAACCATGACAAAAGGTTAATCAAGCTACAGCCATGAAAATCTCCCAACAGACATCCTACAAAACAAGACAGAGAATGTCATGTTATAATGATGATATTTAAAAGAGAATAAAAACTTAAAATAAAAATAAGATCTGAGATATTGTCTTTGTAGCAAAGGATAGCTTAGCTGCTTGGCCACCACAGGAGAAGTCCTGGCAGGCAGACCTGATGATGGAATTGCCTTTCTTATCATACTGGCTAACTCATTCCATTTCCTCAGTTCATCCTAAAATTCAGCTCTTTGTTTCTAGTCTAGGTTTCAGATGCTACTAGTTAGCAGCATGAACCGTCTGACCAACTGTTACATAAAAAAATCACAGGGGAAATTTCCCAAAGACAGAGTTTTAAAAATAATGAGATTCAGAATATTGCAACTGTAAGCCCTTTTAGCTTCTGCTAGGAGCCTTATGTCTTTCAGCTTTCAGAATTTACACACGTTCACTTTTGAGTTTCTAAAAAAAAAAAATTCCAATTGCTCTCAAGTGTCACATGAAGAAAAAAGAAAAAGGCAATACAATGATTTCCATGGACCTTAAAAGTATTCTGTGTAACAGACTTTTAAAGAATACCTATGCTTCAGCTGCCAAAACATAGGGTCTCTGGATCTGATTTAACTCCAGGAGCTGGCAGACTAGAAGTCTGCCACCAGAAATTATAGTCAGCATCATCCTATTATTCTCTTTTCCTGAGGATAAGCAGCCTAGATTCTTCAAAACAAAAATGTCATTTCATGTAGTTTTCTTTTGTCACACTTGACTGTTTCCATAAGTGAAGTTACCACCTTACACATGATCTGTCTTCAAAGCAAACAGTAAAATTGTGCCTTCCCTCCTCCAGCACAGCTGAGAAGCTCAAATAACCTTGCACCTCAACTTCTGTCAGCCCCAAACACCGCCATCAGTGTTACTCACAAACAGCAGAAATCAAACTGTCTGAAACTGCTGGACTCTAATAACTCTGTCCTCATTACAGGCTGGTCTCTACTTTTTGTACTTGGTGCCAATGCAAATGTTTGTTACAGGATTTTCCCTCACTCACTGCAAGACCACGCTGATCACGCTCACTTCCTGCCTGGGGGTTTCTCAGCTGTGAATCACAGCCCGCTGCACAACAATCACCTCTGTGACCAAAAACTGCTAAGGAAAACTACTCAGCCTGGATTTTCCTCTCTTTATCTCATTACTTAATGGGCAAAAGTGAAGGAGCAACCAGTACAATCGGAATTCAGGACTGGTGAGAGCTGCCAACAGGATAAGTCAGTAAGGGCTCCATAGGAGCCATAGGAGTTCCTATTACAAAAAGTCACACCAACAGCTTCAGCAGAGGCATTGATCAGGACACTAAAGTGAGCAGAGCCTAGTGTTCATCACATTAAAATCTATTCCTTTGCTCATTTTGCCATATATTATTCCTAGCTGGTTGGGACATAAGCTCCATCTGCCCTCATTAAACTTCACAGTGTACTGAAGCAAATTATTGCTGTTGCTCTTAATGGAAAACTCCTTCCAGTAAAAACACCTGCACAAACAGATCTTACCAAGCACTGACTTGGTACCAAAATTAAAGGATCACAGTCATCTAACCTCATAAATTAATCCAAAAATAGTCTCATGCAAGAATGCCCTCCTCTGCACCCCATCATACCATGCTCTCCTTCTCCCCCTTAACAGATATACACATAGTTACAAACATTTTAGTGACGGCTTCACCTTAAATTTCTGCAAGGAATTCCCATACCTTACACCATTTGGAGCTGATGGAACTGTACATTCACTTTGAGGAGTAACCCATTGGACCCCAAGGCTCTAAAGAAGTGAGCATTGATCATCTTGAGTCCATTTTATGTGTTCCAGCTAATCCTAGCAACAGAACAATAATGGCTATCTCCAATTGGCCTTCTACATGTTATTTCCTCATTTCTTCCTGTCTTAAAAAACCCAACAAACAAAACCAAAATGAAGGCACAGGAAGAATGCTGGAAAAAAGAGATTTGCCTCTGCCCTGCCATCTGGGCTATGAGTATTTTTGGCTGCCATTTGTTTACGTGAGTCTTGAAGCTTGTCCTTGTTTTACTGCATTGAAGCAGAGCTGGAGTATACCAGCTCTGGTTGTTGTTCCTGTGCTAAAACTCTTCTCCAGCTTTCAATTTATCTTTAGTGTTCTTACTTGGCACCTAGCTCTGATTTCATACTTTTTTCTTTTTAGTGAGTCTCAGACCATTAATTCTCTACAACTCACAGACATCAAACTTTCACACTGCCAAGGTGGTCTTGTGTCATGTGGTTAACTTTGCCTACAGATTGTTAAATGCTCCCCCATGAGTCAATTCAATTTAACATCATCCCACAGTAATGGTTCACAGGAATATGGATCAGATGCCTTCTGAATGCTGGACCTCAACAGGAAGTGCTGACAGGAACCTCATGAAATTCAACAAGGAGATGTGCAAAGTCCTGCACCTGGAGAGGAACAAGAAAATGGAACCAGGCTCTTTTCAGTGCCAGATCCAGAGGCAATGAGAACAAACTGAAATGCCGAAGGTTCCCTTTGAAGATCATTAAACATCTTTCTCTTGTGAGTGCTGGCACAGATTGGCCAGGGAGGTTTGGAATCTCCATCTTTGGAGGTACTAAAAAATGTCTAGACATGATCTGGGACAATTGGTTCTAGGTGGTCTTGCTTGAACCAGGTACCCTCCAGAGGTCCCTTCCAACCTAAACCATTCTGAGATTCTGTATAAAACCAGTAATAGGTTATTTCCCTTATAGAATCTTTCAGCTAGCCCAAGAAACAGCATTGAAGTCAGGTTATCTCATCACATTATTGGAAACTGTAGGAGGAAGAACAAGGAGGATTCATGTTTTAGTGATTGGAAGTGAGCATCACATGCAGTTGGGATGAGGAGAAACAGGATTGCCAAGTTGTATTGCTAGTTCTCATGCTGCTTTTATGGATAGAATAGCTTAACCCCTCTGTTTTACTTAAAACACATGAAAACACATTTTTCGCCCTCACATAACTACCACTGGATAAGGTATGTCATTTATTGACCTTAACATATTTTGAGATCATTATGTGAAAGACACCACACACTGTGGTAACATCAGTTACTGAAATGGGTATCCTAGCAAGAGAAAGACTCATGTCCTAATCCAAGAATGCATCCCAAACCACGAACACAGGGTGTGCAAGGAATTTGAATACACCCACAACAAGATTAAGACACAAACAAGGTCGAATGTTGGTAACCAAAATTATAAATCACTGTTATTTACTACCAAGGAAGACAGTAAGGGGGAAAGATAGAAAAGTAGAAAAAAGCAATGAAGTAGAGAAAGCAAGAAGGGATCCCATGGCTCCTTGTCACACCGGTTCCTCACCTGCACATCGTAGCCAGTGCCCAGGCTCTGGCAGCTCGCGCTGTCGGCAGCTCAGGCGTGAGAAGCTGCCATCTGCTCCTTCTGTTTTCTAAGGGTCACGGTTCAGACAGACCCAAACAGTGCTGAAACAGGTTGTTTTATAGCAGTTAACACAATTGAATACCAAATTAACATGTGGCTTAACATGTGAAATCACTTTACATAAATATTAATAGTTAAATACAGGCTGTAGAAATGCTTGTGCTGCATATATGAATATTAACAAATGCAGGGCCTATTTGAATGAGGCACAGACAGCCTCCAAACCTCAAAATAAGAATCTGAGTCAAAGTGTAATTGTGTGTAAGCTCAAAACTCTGTCATTAGTGTTAGTTTTCTTCATTAAAGCAGCCTTCCTCCAGCAGTCACTTTAAGCCATGTATCCTTTCTCTGACCAGAAATTAGCACTACTTTGAAATAAATATTTGGGTATTAAATTATTAAAGCTCTTTTTTTGTTTGAATCATAATGTTTAGCCAGCAAGGCAGTTAAGTTTAAAATCACTCAGCCAAGGACAAATTTCAGCTGTGGAAATGGAAAATGACTGGTCATGTTTGAAGAGAATGGCAGCGCTACAGCAACAGATCTCCTGTGTCTGATGGCTTGAAGAGAACCAGGCACTTTGGCTATGGGGGAGAGAGGGGTCATTTGCCACAAAAAGGACAAACCGAAGAACCAGCATGGAGGTAAAGAGATCACAGGAGGAAGTGCCTGGAAGGGGAGTTTTGAAGCTCTGTTTGAAATACTGCTGCTAAAACTTTTAGAAATGTTCTATCATAAAGTCAATTTCAGTCACAGCTTTAAATGATTGACATTGTCTACTAAATTGCTAACAGTGTAATCTTTACTTTTTGGTATTTCCTTCTGTAAGAATTTGGTTGTTGTTCTTTATCATTAGGAGAAACAGTTTGATGAGATTTGGAAGACTAGGCCTCAAAGCAGGTAGTGTATCTGGGTGTACTTCAGAGTGGAGCTATTTTCAAATGGATAGTAGAAACAGGAGATATGGAGGCTTGGAAGAGCATTTTGGTATCTTATACCACTTCTCTCTTTCAGAATAACTGCCCTAATATTGCTTTTGAAGTAAGATTTTGGCTTTGCAGTTTTGAAAAAAAAAACCAAAAGAAAATAATAACTGAGTTCTTGACACCCTGTCACAACCCTTCACATGTTTATCCCTAACCGAAGGACTGCTGCTGGAATAGCAAATCCAAAAATACCCAATTTTCTTAACTCTTGGCAAAACTATTTGCTACACGATGGGAAATGGAGACCGATCAAGTAGCTCCACACACAGAGAAGGCATCAGTTAGACAGCAACTGAACCATAATAAGTCTCTTCTAGAGACTCTTCTCTCTTCTAGAGTCTCTTGGCAATGCTCTTACCAAAACATTACGCAGCAGTTAAGATAGCAATGCTTTTATCTATTCCCCCTATGAACTGAAAGGAGGACACAGCCCTGCAGCCAAAGCAGCACGCAGAGAAGCAAGGTTAGCATTTAAAGCTGAGGTGAACACTTCAAAAATTTCTAATTCTTTGACCTCATTATGTTTTTACACAGTTTCTGTAATAATAGTCTCCAAGAACAACTAAGACGTGCGAATCTGGAACTACAGAAAAATAATGAAATAGAAGGGTTTCAGCCTAAATAGTCTACATCTAGATAGTTGCAGTGTTATTAAATACTACAAACTTTTTCAAAGTCCCCGTGTAGGAGTTTACTGACTAAGCACAACTGTGCTTTCTTCCACTTTCAGCTCATTCTTTTACAAAGCACTGAATATTTAAGTACTTTTACCAAGTTATTTTTTTCCTGAAGCTGAGATGAAAGCTTGATTCAAGCTGCAGCAATTCCAACATGTTATAAGAAATTTCCAAAGCCATCTAAGATCTGTTAACCATGAGGTAAGCCAATCCCACCAAGAGGTACTTCTAGTGTTCTCCTATTCCAGCACCGCTTTGATATTCCTGGCTCTTGAGTATTCTTGCCAATTTCCCCTTTTGGGAAGGAGAGAGGTTTTTTTCTCTCTACTTCTAAATATTACTTTCAATTGGTGGCTGACACTGAATTGATCCTAAACAAATTCCGATAATGATTGTGATAATTATAATACAGATTAAGGCCTCAAGTAGTATAGCCAACCCTTCAGTGACTAACTCCCAATTTCCTGCAGAATTTTGTTTAGCCAATTAGTCTCTGCAGCTTGTTGTAATTCCTCAGGGAATTGTCTGGCTCACTGACTCAGTGGTAAGTATACAGGTGGTGATATTACTCAAATTGCACATTTTGCCAAGCCCTTGAACTAAATTTAGTACAAGGTTCCCAGTTTCTCCACAGGAAGCAACATCCCTTTGAGCTACTATTCTACAAAGTATAGAAATATGATCTTCATTAACCTTTTCATTTCAGACAAACACTACCATACACTCTATAACCACCAAAAAAATTCACTTGATCCCAAGAACAATTTATTAAATGTTTTGTTTCAATCTTATCTGTAAAAGATTTGCTGTCTGCTGAACAGTCCAGTGAAGTGTTTCCTGGTTTGGGGTTGGCTTTGTCCCGGTGTAGTGAATCCAGGAGTCTCAATGAACAGTTTTCACAGTCATGTGGGTAGCCAGGAGAACTTGGAATGGTCCTTTCCATTTGTCCTTAAGTGGTTCATCATTCCACATGTGGACATATACCTAATCCCTGGGTTGATGAGGATGTACCTGAATGTCCAGTGTTGTTGAGGGTGCTAAACAACAAACCTGTGCAAAATTGAGAGGTCTTTTCCCATAGATAATACATATTCTTTTAAATTACTATTTCCTAACACATGGCTTTCTTCTGAGATAGTTAGCTTGATACAGCCTGCTTTAAATAATTTCATAAGAACTTTATATTTCTTTAGATCTAGGCTGTATTCTAATTCTTAATAAGGCTAAAGAAGAAGCCTGAGGCTATCTTAGTAAAGTTTCTTGACAAATCTTACTTATTTGCCATTTCAAGTTTCGGTTCATCCTTTCTACTTTTCCACTGGACTGAGGTCTCTAAGAAGTGCAGAGATTCCATGTAACTCCCAAGCACTTTGCATAAACTTTGAACTGTTTCAGCCACAGAATTAAATTCTCTGTCTGAAGACCGGCCCAGTGGTATCCCAAATCTGGGTATAATTTCCTTTAACCAAACTTCTGTTACTTCTTGAGTTTTGTTGGTGCAACAGACAAAGGCTTCTGGACATCCAGAAAAGCTATCTACCAAGAACAGTATCAATAACCATCTTCCCAGGGTAGTTCTAAAAAATATCTCTTGGTTTAAGACAGTTTAAAGAGGAGGACACTAAAATGAGTTACCTCCCCTTAGTTCCATTCAGTCCCTTTCCACCAATAAGGAACAAATACAGTAGATATTAGTGAATAGATAGCAATTTATTGAAAAGTGAACAGCAACAGGCAAAAAATAACAGTAAGTAATCACTAGATAGTGATCACTAGATACAAAATTGCTAAATTTCACAAATCTCATGGCAACAAAGAGACACCCAAAATGGCAGAAACACCTGCAGGGTGACCCAGCCTCAGGGATTGGCTCACTTTGCAAACTTCACTCCAAAACAGTTTTTGATATGGGCCGAAAATCACCGTACCAAAGACTGGTGTCCACAGAAGTGTCCTGCAAAAATCAAATTTATCTGAATAAAGAGAGAGTTTAGTGGACCATACCCCTGTAGGGTGTCTTGAGTTTTTGGAGGATCCAGCCTCCTTTTATCCTAAACTCCCAACCACATGCTGGCCTCCTCCTTTCTCCATTGGCTGAGGTACTAGGAATGTACAAACTTCCCAAATCATCTACTACATATCTTCCTTCCAATATGTACCCCCACACCCATTCTTCTAGAATATGACTCGGTCTTTCAGGTTATCTAGTTATATGAAACTTCCCAAATCATCCACTACATATCTTCCTTCCAATATGTACCCCCACACCCATTCTTCTAGAATATGACTCGGTCTTTCAGGTTATCCAGTTATACGGCCTGATCTCTCCTAGATTGTCTCCAGGAAAACCTGAAAATTTTAAAAATTTCCCACATGAATACGGGCTTAGGCTCTGTGGGTCACGGACAGGGAAGGCTCTGAGTAGCTTACTGAAGTAAGAGATTTGCTTGTTTGTCTCCAACACTGCAATAATCTTGGCTTGTTGCTGGATTGTGGCTTCCAGCCTTGCCGTTTGAATTTGGAGCCTGAAAAAGAAGTACAGACCCTATCACAGAAGTCCACATGAGAACAAATCCCAAAGGAGCAGTATGAAAGAACCTCATCTAAACAAAAGCATCTCTGAAAATCATGTATTAGTATCTCACTGGGATGCAAGATAACAGTCCTGTTGTTTTCACAGAATCACACAAAGTGAAGCCTTGCTCCACTGTCTTACCGGCGAATGCGTTCTTCCAGCTGGGGGATAGCTGCAGCTGAAGAGTCAAAAGAATCAACCAGCAGGCCTTGCATGTTCCTCAAAATTGTTATTACCTTCTTCTTCCTCTTTGGGGCATTCTTCCCTGACTCAGCATAATAATAATTCTTGTTAAGAGCTTCTTTCAGGTCCTTGATCTGTCAAACCACAAGAACAATCTCCAGTAGAAAGCTTTTATATATTAAAAAAAATAGCATGCTTTGACTCTAATGTTAACTTTCAAAACCTGTGTTACTTTGTCTTTTATAGTGGGCCCTTTCTTACACTGATTTCCTAGAGTGTTTCCTAAAGACTGGCATAACTCTCCTCTCCTCTCCTCTCCTCTCCTCTCTCCAGGACTCTGAGTACACTTTGTAGCCTGTTCTGGTGTCATGGTTTAGGAATGGTATTCCCCAAATTTGTGCTTCCACTGAGACTCTCCAAACCACACTGCTACTCCCTGGCTCCCTCCTTCCCTTCCCCCTCACCCCTTCGATGGGAAGAAGAGGGCAGCTGAGAACAAAAAAGGTAAAGTTCATGGGTTCAGTTAAGAAAAATTTATGGAAACAGCAATGAGAAAACAGCAGCAGCAACAATATTCATAAGGAAAGTGTTCAAGAGAGAAGTAAGAGATTCATGTGCAAAATGCTCAGAACTGGTGTTACCCAACCACTCCTCTGCCACACTCACTCAACCTCAAGGGAATAGATTCCCTTTCCCCTTGACTATGCACCACACCCCCTTCCCCCTGCTTCCTCCATTCTCTGTCCTCAACAATGACCTGAGGTGGTATAGAATAACCTCAGGGCCTTAGCCAGGCCCCCTCCTGGCTACTGCACAAATTAACCCTGTCCTGGCCAGAACCAGGACAATTGACATTCCAACATGATTAGAAACTCCTCCTCTTCCTAAAGTGACTTTACAACTCCATAACAATGGTGATGGGGGGAAGAAATACTACAAAACATCAGTGCAACACTCCAACAGGCCTAGTCTTTCTCTGTCAACACACAGTCCGCTTTGCCAAACCATGGAGAAAAAGCGAATACTGTGTGCTCCATGAAGCTTGCAAGGCAGCTTTTTGAAAGCAATACACATCTTTCTCCAATTAAGGACAAAGTGACATCACAACTAGTGATTTTTTTAATTGTTGTCACCAGACTTAGAAAATAAGTTGAGTCAGTTATGTGTCACTCAATCCTGTTGCAAAGTTGTGTAGTGTACTAAGACCAGTTTAGTGCAGCCCTCCACTGTTACTTCAAGTGGTGTCAACAGGCAAACATCAAAGGCAGCAATGCTGTTCTTCCCCTGAACCACCCCATGTTACACAAAATTCTTAAGGAACGATCAGTTCCCTGCTCTGTTTACTATAAAGAAGGCTTGGGACCCTGCCAAGACACAGGCATTTTCCACACCCTAGTTTTACATCTCTCCAGTTTCTCCAACAGCACTTTCTGTTCCCTCCTGCTGTTGGTCTTCACAGTTCCAAGTGGAGTTCCTTCTAGGGAGTTCTTTTTGAGAATTTTGTCAAGTTTCTGCCTGGCCAGTGGCTAAGGAAATGGTGTTTCATAAGCATGGCAAAATCAGTGTGAACATGACAACAAAAGCAATGTTTTTTCTGATGAAATTACATCATTAAATCGGTCTATAGATTGAGGGAGAGGTTGGCCAGAAGGTTGAGGGAGGCAATTGTCCATTTCTTATTATGCTCTTGTGAGACCCCACCTAAAGTACTGTGACATCCTCTGCCTCCAAGGCAGACATGGACCTGAAGAAAAGAGGCCAGAGGAGGGCCACAAAGACATTCATAGGGCTGGAACACCTCTCCCATGGAAAAATGATGAGGGACTTGGCATTTTTCAGTTTGGGGAAAAGCAGGCTCTGGGCAGATTTTATTGCAGCCTTTTAACATAAAAAGAAGGAGAGATATTTTTACCAAGAATTATAGTGAAAGATCAAGGGACAATGGTTTGAAATGAAAAGACTTAGATTAGATATAAGGAGGAAAATTTTCCAATTATTATGATGCAACACTGGACCAGGTTGTCCAGAGGAGTTGTGCTCATCCCTGGACATGTTCAAAATGAAGCCAAATGGGACTTCAAGTAGCCTCTTTTTGCAGCCCTTCTGCTTCAAATACATATGAAATTAGGTCCAAAATACAGCTCAGGTCCAGAATAATTAGCTCCTCTTAGCACTATTTCAATATAAACTCACTAGCAAGAACACATATGCTTACACTGATAGGTTCTATTTAGGGATATTTGAATCTGTCTCTAAGACTCACCTGTTTGTTCTGCTCAGAATCTGTTTGAGTTGAAGAATCAACCTTCAGCTGAAGATCTTTCTTTTTCCCTCTTTCCCCTGTAGGAAGCTAAACAAGCAAGAAAAAAGAGAAACAGCTGGGAAACGAATCCTCAGCAGGACTGCAGTGTCATACTGCCTTCAAGCAGAGAACATGAAGAAATGTGACTTCTGCCAAGGGTAGTGTAAGAGCTCAGGAAGAGAGTTAAGTACCTGGTTCTCAGAAGAGGAGGTAAAACCTTCATTCTGTTCTACTCTTGCAGCTGATAATAGAGATAAAAAATAATATAAGAGTGTTGCTGCGATGAGTGTTTCTTTCACTTTGCTTTTTCCAAAACTGATTCACTCAGAGAGGCCTCCAAAGGTAACCATGTAGTCCCTCTGAAATTACCTTTGCCACGCTCCACTGCAGCAGAACTCACATCCACCCTGTTTTGGGCTGCAGCAGGAAGCCGCACATCGGCCAACACTTTCCTTCGACCTTCAGAATCAGTCTACATAATTTAAAAGACACTGTGAGATCTAGCACAGGGTGCTTCCACACCCCCTTCTACCCTCAAAGCTTCTGCTCCAGCCAAGAGGCCTAACAAGAGAGGGATCAGGTGATGGAAAGAACAAAAAGCACAAACACCGTCAGCATGTTTGGCATCTCTCTTGAGTAGATCTTTCAAAACAGGACAAAGTCCTCCTGCCCAAGCTTGAGAGAACCTAGGCAGAAGAAATAGGTCTCTAAATTTGGATCATCCTCAACCATTTGACATTGACTAGATCCACGAAAGAAATCTGTGAGGTGGGAAAAAAATCATTCCTCACAATGCCAGCCTTCTAGGACTTCAGAGGACTGTAACCAGAAGTTTTACTTCTTTGCCCCAGAAATCCCACATGGACATCACCTGTAAGGAGGTCCAAGACTCTAGCTGAACCTGACTTTGTCCCAGTCCCATCTGAACAGCTTGTCTGCAGCATGTCAAGGTCCAAGTTATGAATGTGTGGCAGAAGCAGCAGCAAAGGAAAGTGAGCCCAGAAGCAGGTGAGTCAGAGGGACCCCCACTGTCTTCCTCAGAGAAGGTACCTCAGAATCCCAGGGAGAGTCACTATCTTCCCATTTTGCTTCTACCCCTGCTGGCTCCAAGACTCCGTCTTCCTTTATCGCTTCTCTCCGTGCCTGTTTCAAGACCCCTAGGGAAAGATAAGCACATAATAGCTATGAGTGTTTTTCTGCTTTTCTGCATCTGATTCACTCCAGAGAGGCTTAGAAAGGTAACCACTTAGTCCCTTTGAAATTACCTTTGCCACGTTCCACTAGAGCAGAGCGTGCATCCAACCTGTTGCTGTTTGCAGCAGGAAGCTGGACAGCAGCCGACGCTTTCCCTTCACCTTCAGAATCAGTCTGTGCAATTTAAAAGACATACATGAGAACTGGCACAGGCTGCTTCTCCACCCACTTCCATACTCAAAGGCTGTGCTTCAGCCAAGAGGGTCAGGTGATGGAAAGAACAAAAAGGGCAAACACAGCAAGCACATTCAGCATCTCTATTGAGCAGGGCTTTCAAAATGGAACCAAGTACACCTGCCCAAGCCAAAGAGAATGCAGACAAAAGAAAAAAATCAGTAGACTGTAGGTCATATGGGAAGCCACTTGATGTTAACTGCATGTACAGAAGAGAAATGTTTGACGGAAAAATGAATCCTCGGAATGCCAGCCTTTCACAGTTTTCACAGGACTGTAACAAATATGGAGCTTTACTACATTATCCTTACTACAAATCTAGCTTGGACATCAGTCACAGGAAGGCCCAGGACATTAGCTTGACATCACTTTGTCCTAGTCCCATGTGAATAGCGTGTCTGCAGCAGCAGAATGTCATCAAGGGCTAAGATATGAGTGTGTGGCACAAGCAGCAGCAAAGGAAAATGGGTCCAGAAACCAGTGAGTCAGAGGAACCTCACTGTCTCCTTCAGTAAAGGTACCTCAGAATCCCAAGAAGAATCATCATCTTCTCCTGCTCCTCCTGCCGGTTGCAAGACCCCTAAGAACAGATAAGAGGCTTGTCATAGCTCTGAGTACTTGTGCCACTCTCCTTTTCCAAACCCGATTCACTTCACTGAGGCTCACAAAGGTAACCATGTAGTCCTGCTGGAATTACCTTTGCTGCGCTCCACTGCAGCAGAGCGCACACCCACTCCTTTGCGGTCTGCAGCAGGACACCGCTCGCTGGCAAACACTTCTTCTACAATTTCAGAAAAAGGCTGTGTAATTTAAAAGACACACATAAGAACTGGCACAGGTGGCTTCTGCACCCACTTCCATGCTCAAAGCTTCTGCTTCAGCTGACATGCCTAAGGAGAGGAATAAGATGATGGAAAGAACAAAAAGGGCAAACAAAGCCAGTGCATTCATCATTGTTGTTGAATGGCATTTTTAGAAAAGACAAAGTCCACCTGCCCAAGCTAGAGACAACCTAGGCAGAAAAATTAAAATATCAGAACTGTGGGTAATACACAATCATTTGAAATTGGCTGGATCCACAGAAGAGATTTATCAGGTGGAAAAAAGAAATTCTCACAATGCCAGCCTTCCAGGATTTCAGAGGACTATAACCAGAAGGAACAGTTACTTCTTTGTCCTAGAAATCCAGCTTGGGGATCAGCCACAAGGAAGCCCCAGACATCAGCTGGACCTCGCTTTGTCCCAGTCCTAACTGAATAGATTATCTGAAGCAGTAGCGTGTCAAGGTCCAAGCAAGGAGGGTGTGGCAGAAGCAGCATCAAAGTACAATGAGCCCAGAAGGAGGTGAGCAGAGGGATCCCACTGCCTCCCTCAAAGAAGGTACCTCAGAACCCCAGGAGGAAGAACCATCTTCCTTTTCTGCTTTTACTGTTGCCACTGGCAAGACACCTAAGAAAGATAAGAAGCGTGTCATTTCTGTGAGTGCTTATTTCACTCTGCGTTTCTCCATCTGCTTCACCCCAGACAGGCTTACAAAGATAACCATTTAGTCCCTCTGAAATTACCTTTGCCACGTTCCACTAGAGCAGAGCGTGCATCCAACCTGTTGCTGTTTGCAGCAGGAAGCCACATACTGGCCCACAATTTCCCTTGACCTTTAGGATCAGTCTGTGTAATTTAAAAGACACACACATAAGAACTGGCACAGGTTGCTTCCATACCTGCTTCCCTGCTCGAAATTTCTTCTTCAGCCAGCAGGCCTAAGGAGTGGGATCAGGTGATTGTAAGGACAGAAAGGGCAACCTAGTGTGTTTGGCATCACTGCTGAGCATTGTTTTCAAACAGGACCAAGTCCACCTGCTCAGTCTGGAGAGAACCTAGGCAGGAGAAATAAATCTCTAGACTGTAGATCATACGGGAACCAGCTGATGCTGCATGCATCTGGAGAAGCGAGCTGTGTGATGGAAAAGCAGCAATCCCCACAATGCAAGCTTTTCAGTTTTCTGAGGACTGTAACCAACAGTGAGCTTTACTGCTCTGTGCTATACTAGAAATCCTGCTTGAAGGCCAGCTGTGAGGAGGCCCAGGATATTAGCTGGACCTCACTTTGTCCCAGTCCCAACCGAACAGCTTGTCTGAAGCAGCAGCATGTCAAGGTCCAAGTTACGAGTGTGTGACTGAAGCAGCAAAGGAAAACAAACCCGGAATCCGGGGAGCAAGAGGAACCCCACTGCCTCCCTCAGACAAGGTACCTCAGGACTGTAGAGGGAGCGTTTGTCTTCCTTTTTCTCTGCTCCTTCTGCTTTGTAATCCCCTAACAAAAGACAAGAAGTGTGACATTTCTGCGAATGCCTATTTCACTCTGCTGTTCCTTACCTGCTTCACTCCAGAAAGGTTTGCAAACTTAACCATCTAGTCCCTCTGAAATTACCTCTGTAGGGCTGCACTCTAATAGAGCGCACAGACACTTTCTTTTGTTCTGCAGGTGGACTGTTGTCTTCGTTTTCTGCTGCTTCTTCTTTTGGCACATTACCTGCAAAATAAGAAGCACATTGTTGCCTTGAGTGTTTATTTTCCAGTCCTTTGGCCCATCCCTCTAGACCAGCATCCAATTGATGAATGATTTTCCTCATCACCTCTTCTATAGGAAAGTATCTTACATGACTCTGCCAAAGCAGGTGTTTCCAAGGGAATGGCAGAGCGTGCAGGAGTCGTCTCATAGCAGGATTTGCCAATTCGTTCACTAGCAATACTAAATATATAAAGGAAGAAGATGCATTAGATAAAACCCCCCCAGACTTCCATGCACTCTCTGCAGGAAGAGCAAAAGCCATGCATGTTCCATTCCACCCATATTCATAGACAACTGCTAAAGGGTCACACACACAGAGAACGTACTGCAGTCCTAGAGTAATGGAGACTGAAATCCTCATTACAGGCATGCTGACAGTACTGGTGCCTAGTCTTATCTGTGGAGTAACTCACCCCTGCTACAGTCTGGTTACAGTCTCATCTGATAAATCTCCTTTCCATTTCAAGGGCCAATGAATTTAACAAGCCTTCTGGCAGACTGACATCACCAAAGTCTCTACCTCAGCTAGACGTTATGCTAATGGTGCAGATATTCTCCACGTCAGGATGGTTTAATGTCTCCTCAGTCTTGGTCCTCACTTTGAAGGGCTTCAGAAATTTCCATGGCTAGCCTGAGGACCTGAGAGTTTAGAGAGCTCCCAAGTAGGTTATCAAGGGGCCAACAAGAGGCTTGCATTCCAAGACCTGTGTTGTCCTCTAACAGTCCTGGGTTAGCTGAGGCTTGAGTTTGTTTAATAAGCAGAAAAACAAATAAAAAACCCAATCAAACAAGAAAATAAATTAAACATGTTCTTCAGATCAAGGCTGCTGTGCAGAATGGTGCATTATCACAACACTTATACTGTGCCAGGAGCCTGAAGGAAAGGAACGAGCACTACATATTGTAAGAGCAATCTTCAAACATGCTATATTCCTAAAGGGGTTTTTACACCACAGTTTACACAAGCTCCCTTCTCTCCTGCTTCCCATCGATACAGGTTGCCAGAAGGGGCAGGAGAAGAAGAAATGAAGTCAAGATCCAGTGGCAAGAGTTCATGGGCAATTGTTTATAGCTAGACAAGGCACACTCATGGGAATAATGCAGTACATTCACCCATCCCTTGGCCACCATCACTGTGAAAGAGGGCTTTTTTCCTCAGCCTGGTTAAGCACACAGGGGATATCAGTTAGATCCCCCCTACAAAAGGCAAGTAGTTGCTGCCAATGTAGTGGACCTTGGAAGCACATAGGTGAATTCTCAGAGACAACTAGGGGGAAGGGGCAAAGTTTTCCTCAACTTCTAAATCTACTCTTGACATGCAAAGAGATACATCAGAAGATATCATTGAGCTCAGTTTCTACAAAGATCTCAGCACCTCCTTAAACCCTACTGCTGTTACCAAAAAGGGGTGTACATCAGCACAGATATTAGAAGAATGCGGTTGTTCTAACAATGATGTAAAACACTTACACATAATTTTGAACCATTTTGGTGAAAGTTTGACATGGGTAGAGCTCCTCCTCTGGCTCAGAAAAAACAGCACCATGGTGAAGAAGAAGTTGTATTACTTTCTTATTCCCAAAAATAGTAGCAATGCTAAGAGGGGTCCTAGGGCATCCAAGAGATAAGAATAAATACGTCATCTTTTGCAGTCATTGCCTAGCCAATATTTTATTTCCTCTTTGCTCCTTAAGCATTTCATTTCCTCTCTCCTACAGGCAGAATGAAGGCACAGCTAAATGTTCTCCAATACAAGTGTTGGAGAATTCATGCTGGTGGGACCTCGGGAGGTCTACTGGACAACCACCTGGCCAGAGCAGACTCAGGGCCTGTGTGCCTGCGTGTGTGCGCACATGTGGGTGTGTGGAATGGCAGACAATGCCTTCTTGCAGTCCTCAGCATGGAAATCACTCCCTGAAGAAAGCAAGCAACTGAGCTCAGGTCTGCTTTCACAAGTCACACAGGAGATCCTTCTGGTCCTTTTCCAAAGCTCATTCTTATGCCTCCCATCAATCCAACTCAAATAGTGCTAAGGAGTCCCACGTGCACTTTTGGCAAATCCTTTACCTAAAAACTTTATCCCGAACATTCACATCAGCTCCTTTTTGAAGAAGGAACTTGACCATTTCTTCACAGTTTTCAGTGACTGCAAGAGTAAGCGGGGTGGATCCCAGCTGAAAGGAGAAATCATCTCTCAGAATAACAGAGAGAAGTTGAGCAAGTTGACTTGGGAAGAGCAGCATTACCCAAAGTCCGAGCTTACTTTATTCTTAGCATCGATATCTGCACCGTGCTCAAGTAACAGCTCCACCAGAGGTTTGCTAGAAACCATGACAGCAAGGTGAAGGGCAGTGTTACCACTTAAATCTCTATGGTCATGGTTGGCACCATGTTCCAGCAGAATAGCTGCACAGTCCCTGTGCTGGTGCTCTATTGCCTGGAAACAAGACACAAAGGAGAAATAACTTCCAACATCTACGTTCCTCACTGTCAGAACTCCCACACCTTCCCAACACTGGAAAGTATGAGCATCATCAAAGATTAGAGAGCATATGCCCCTTCTGCATACCTTCATTAGTGGTGATTTATTCTGTTTGTCAGGAGGGTTTAGTTTGCATTTCTTTTCTACCAGAAACTTAACAACATCTGCATGGCCATTAATGCAAGCAAGATGCAGAGGGGTCCTAGAAATTAAACAAACACTGTTGTGTAAGTCCAGAAGGCAATTAAGCATGATGCAGCCACTCACTCACACCCTCTCCCTCCTCACTGCAGTGGAACAGGGAGGAGAATCAAAATTAAAACTTTAAATAACAACTAAATTATAACAGATTGATAAATAGAGCAAAGGAAATAAAATAAATATTATAATAACATTAGCAAATAAAACATCTCAAGAAAAATCTGTGATAATACAATACAGTTGCCCACAACCCACTGACTGATGCCAAATCCCATTCCAGAATGTTGACCTGGCTAAGCTCCCTTCAGCTTTTTGTGTACCTTCTCACTGGCAAAGCACGAGACACTGAAAATGTCCTTGACTTAGGGTAAACACTGCTTAGCAATGGAGGTTGTGTAAGTGTACAGAGAGTGCCGAACTGGTGTGAGCCCATGAGTTCTCCCCCCTTCCCCCTCCATCAGCCAGTCCTGCACCAGTTTTGTCCCAGAGACAGATGGGATGGGACTTCTGACAGCACTAGGAAGGCTCTGCTGGCTTTCGATGAAACCACGCCCTGCTAAACCAAGCCACTCAGTCTGGCACCTGGAAAAGAGCTGTCTCTGCTTGAATGAAGGCCGGATGAGCTCCACAGAATCATCAAATCTTAATATGGTTTGGGTTGGAAGGGACTTTAAAGACCATCTAGTTCCAACCCCTGCCATGGGCAGAGACACCTTCCACTAGACCAGGTTGCTCAGAGCCCCATCCCGCCTGAACACTTGGATAAACAGGGATGGGACAGGAAGATCAAGTACAGGTCTCTGCACTCCAGAGTAGAGCAGGGCAGGGCAGGGCAGGGCAGAGTGGGGCTTTCTCTGCCTCCTATTCCAGCTCAGGCAGGGCTCCTATAAGGCTGGTGCTCTGGGGCCAGCCCTGCTGCCAGGCACAGTGCTGGGCTTTGCTGGCTCTTCCAGTCAGGGTGGGTGTGTTCTCTCCAAAATTTGGTTTATTACCTGGTGTGCAGCAAGCCAATAATTAGACACTTGAGAGAGACACCGATTATGTGTTTCAGAGCTACACGTGCCTGGGTGCTCAACGGCATTTCATAAATAAAACACATCCCACCAGACTTCCCATGCTATTATATATACCTAGAACTCCAGAATGGATAGCTTTCCAAGGACAGCCCCTCTACTATGATTGGTTAATAGTTTCCATACAAGTTATGTAACCTGTGCGTGCTTAGGAGAGGGGTCTTCACCAGGGCAGGGGTCTTTTTAACCTGTAGGTGAGATTTTTAGTATTATCATGAAGATCATACAGCTACAGTATACATGGACCTTTAGTCTTTTGCCAAACTGGCAATGTATATACATAGAAGAACATCAACATTTTGATTTACTACAGCCTTTATAGATGTCCTTCACTAAGGGATGCTTCTGCTGTCTGTTCTACTGACACAACAATATCCTGATTTACTACAGCCTTAGCGCTTGTCAGCTCCAGGATGTCCTTGGCTGAGGGGATGCTAGCTGCTGCCCGTTCCACTGATTGTCTCCTTTCTTGCTGCTTAGGCTTGAAAGTAGGCAAAATACATGTATAAAAAAACCACCCCGACTCAGATAATTTTGACAAATTCCACATTTGGAACAGGCGGAGGGCCTGCCGTTTGCCCTTACTGCTGGTCCCGGTTGCAGGCATCGATGCGGCGCTTGTTCAGCCACCAGCGCTGCCGCAGCCGGGCCAGGTCGGCGCCGGCGGCCGCGCCGTGCAGGTCCACCAGCACCATGGCTCGGGGTTCGGCGGCCCCGGGCGGGGAGGGGAAGCGGCTGCGGGCACGGGACCCGCAGATCCTCGCGAGCGGCGAGGTCCGAGTGGCGGTCGCGGCCAGAGGCAGCGCCCGGCGGGGACAGCGACCGTGGAACCGCCCCGGCGTCACGGGCGGGCGGCGCGGGACACAGCGGCCGGCACGGGAGCGCCGCGCAGCCGGGGAAACACCGCCTGCAGCGCCGAAAGCACAGCGCTTCAGCCAGCCCCAGGCCTCCTCTCCTCTCTCTGAGAAGGTCTGAAGAAGCATGGGCTGTAAAAATGAAGAGTGTTAGCCCGGATGAAAAAAAACATAAGTAACAGAACAGACATACTGCTGGTTCCCAGGAGATTGGGTTTTTCCTTCAGCAGACAGTGTTCTGGAGATAATCTGTTCAAGTTTCTTCTAAGCCAATGGCAGGCTTTTGAATAGGAGGCAGACTGGAAATCTTCCATGGTTTACCGTATCCTAATCCCAGCGATCAATAGTTAACCGTATTTCTATCCTCTTCAATCCATTGATCATTTTATGTTAAAACATTAGCTAATTAATGACTACCTTTGAACACCAGAGTTAGACTCATTAAATTCATTTTAAATAAATCAATAACAGAGAAAAAAATTCCTGTTGGTTTGGGCAGCCTTTAAAAGGGGTAATTTAGAAAATGAGTTTTCAATAGCTCTATTCTAGCAGTTGGCAAGAACTCAAAAAATGAGCTGAGCCTCAGCTGAGACCATAAACAGTTTTATAGAAACACTAAAGTCAGATTTTCAAGGGAATTCAGCACCCCAAATTCCCAGCCTTTTTAAAAGTCTGCTTACTCTCTTGGCACTAAAATGCCTCACTTCAGACGCAAAAACTCTGAGCCCTCTATCATGAGCAGGAGGAGGGCTGTTCACTACATATGCATAGACATAAAATAAAGAGAAAACTATTAATTTCTTGAAGAAAAAGTCATTTTAAGGAATGATTTTGCATTTCTTCTTCTATCTATTAGGAAAAGCAGTGGATGGCAGGTGGAAGAAAACAACAAGGACAGAAAATAATTCTTTAGGGAAATGCTAATAACCAATATATACACTGATTTATTTTGTTGGGGTTTTTTTTCACCTAAAAGGTCATTGTAAAGATTATAATAATATAAATGAAAGATTAAAATCTTGATTGCTTTAATACCTAACCACTAAATCCTCTTAATAGGGAAAATATATCTGACAGCTTTTTCTAATCCTTTTCATGCTTGATTTTCAAATTATATGGTAAAAATTCATCATAGCCAAATGCAAGGGCCCCCACTGAGGAACAGGAATGAGTTAGGCCACTAATAATTCCTTAGTAACTTACTATCAAGGAACAATTTACCTTCACAAATAATAATGAGCCAGATTTTGACTAACTACATTAAAGTCAGAGCCCTTAACTGTGAAGTATTCTTTTGAGCCTCAAAAGAAGGCATGGACTTTTGGATGCTAGCTTCTCAAAAGCTTGAAGGAGAGACAAGACTACAGGTTCTTTTCCTCACATGGATTAATCTTCACCAGTTACATCATTGAAGTTTTTCTAGTGGATGTGATAGAATCACTTTTAGGGATTGTATCAGTAAGTACCACAGAGAAATACACCCCACTGCAATGGCTGTTATTCTCTGTCCCCTAGAGATACCCTGCCAAAGCCAAAGTGTCACCCAAATATAGTCTGGTTTCACTGAATGCCATTAACAGTGCTGCAATAATTATCCAGACTGGAAGCAATTCCATTCATTCAATCTTGTGTTTCATTCACGCAGCCTAGTCTAAAGCACATCTTTGCAAATGTTGTGTTTGATGCTACTCCAGCACACTGTCCACCCAGCATTCAGAATTAAGTCAGCTAATTGAAATAACAAGTAAAAACCCCAATTACTCTTGATTTCTGTGGGTCACATGGTGGTTCTCTGCTGCAAAAATATTGGTTTGTTGAAGGGAAATAGACACCTGAAGTGGCATAGGACATTCCACCTGATTGTTAGCACACTGGTCATTACCATGACTTAAAAGCATTTAGAGGTGCAAGTAACAGGATACTGCTATCAATCCTCCAGCACAGTCAGTGGGTATTGTTTAAGATCATAGGAGCTTTCATATTTAGCATGTGACAAAAAAAAAAAATTCTAACAGTGCATCCCATCACCACTGTTTGCCAGTATTCACTGGTGCAACTCAAAGAAAGCAGCAGGGTTTGCTCCCAGTAATCATCTGAATCTCTTAGTGATTGTTAGATTTCATCCTGCTTGATGAACAGATTAGTTCTGTGCATTGGAATCACTCTACACTTTTGATCAGAGAATTTACTTATTATTCTCAGAGCATCAGAAGTAATCAATTCAATGTTTTTTTCCCCTTTTATCCCTCATAATCCTTCTTCACCTTATTCCAGAAATACATTTCCTTCTGAAATCTGCACCCTAAGTTCTATGGGACCATCCACAGAGTACCAAGCTCGTAAAGACAGCACAATATTAGCCTTAATATTTTTTTCATTGTAGACAAAACTGAGATGACTGTTTCATGTTTTTCATCACTTACATACCAATAGAGTATCTGCTCTTGTGTGTTAGCCCTTAGATGTTTTTATCTGCCCTCTTTATTCATATTTCTTCCCAGGCTTTTGAATTATCTGATCATAATATCTGTGCTGGCTGGGATCCCTCTATTCCAGGCCTCCATGAGATGCACAAGCATTGGGATATGCTTGGTCTCAGGACACAGCCTGTTGCATACTTCTTTATGCAACTCCTTAGCTTCTAACTACATTTTGTCTCCTCCAACAACTTCTGTTTACAAAGGAACTTCCATCCTGTGCTTATCTCCATGGTTTGAAGCTTAAAGAACATTATCTTCCCAATATTGCTGGTGGGATAAATACTGCAATAGCCAGAAACAGTCCCAAGAAGAAAAATTCACAGAAGCTGGCAGAGAGGGAGATTACAAACTTCGTCAGGGCCAGGTTACAGTCTCACAGCACTTTCCTTCCACCAGTGTACAAGAAAAACACATTTTGGAGAGGAAGTGTCACTACCAGAAGCCACTTTCCTGATTTGGATCTCTTTCTTCCTATAGACAACTCTGTGTTTTTTTCTAAACCATCTTTAAGAAAACACTCAAGTAAAGTTAGGACACAAGTTATTTAGGTAAAGCTGGCAGTTCTGAGCTGTGGCAGGACACTGGGGGAACAGCTGGCGGGCTCCAAACATCCCGGTGGGGAAGTGGTGGGAGAACAGGGACAGCCATGCACAGGTGGGGCGGTGCCCCCTGCCCCTTGTGTGTCTGTGTCTGTGTGTGTGTGTCTGTTTGTGTCTGTTTGTATGTGTGTGTGTGTGTGTGTGCATGGCCAGCCCCAGAGCCCAGGCTGCCAGGGACAGCCCAGCTCTGCTGGTAGTGCAGTAGCAAGATTCCATGGCTGGAATCAGCATAGGCTTGACGTCAGGGACCGCAGGCATAATAAAGTAATAAAACCCAGCATAATTTTACAGTTGAACTTGACAATTCTTTTTTCCAAACTAAACTATTCTATGAGAATCATTCTATGATAAAGTTTTATTTATGAGGGCTTATCATGTAAACCCTGCTCAGTACTCGCAGGCCCTTTGTGAGCTGTGCTCCCTTTCATCTGCATTTTGTTTTTCCTCTCCTTTGGATGGATGGTTGAGATGAAGTGACTCACCACTGGACGCCTTGGAATATCTTCAACAGACAGAAAGAAATCTAATTTAATTTAAAATGACAGGAACAGTAGGTTTACCTGTCTAATCTGATTTATTAGTGTTCTCCTGCCAACTAGTTTGGATGAGATTCCAGCCACACGAGCACCTTCATGCTTGATCTCCTACAGACATTTAAGAAGATTGTCCTTCCTATGGATTTTGTCATATGTGACAAATATAGTGAATTCCCTTTCTTCCTTTTATTCCAGTTGGTCCTTAAGAGATGGAGCACACAGTTAATTTGGGAGATCTAAAGAACAAAGATAAAGACTGGTTTAAGTCAACTTGCTCTGAAAGATTTTTTTCTTCCCTGGAATTATGTCTGATAGAAAGGTTTCTTATAAAGAAAATTCCCAACAGACCCACAGGAGGATACTAAAAGGGCAGGCAGGATGTGCCTTCAAACATCCCTAATTCAACAACTGAATGTTGCACAAGGGACTGCAGAAAATGGACAGGCTATTACCATGCAAACCTGTAATACAATATTGTCATTATATTACAGGTTTGCATGGTAATTGTCACTAAGAAAGCAAAAGCTTTGTACTGAGAACTTTAGGCCTCAGAGGAAGGGCTTGCCGTAGATAAGCTTCCCTTGACCTCTACAAGCTGCACAAGGTAGACCAGCTGGAGCCAGCCAAACCTGGCTTTGGGGGTAACAGAGAGATCAAAGATCGAGTGCTTCTAACACATGTAAAAATCCTATATCATATATTCAGGTGTATATAACGTGGAGCTGCAGAACATTCAAAAAAGGGTGAGCTGTAAAAATATGTTAGCAAATACATAAATGTTGCCCCATGTTGTATCTTGAAACGAGGGAGAGGAAAACACCACCATGAACATCCTGTGCTTCCAGGTACTGGCAGTGGGTCAAAGCTCCCCCTTCACCACCAACCACCAAAACAAAACCATCAACCTTAGGACTCAGAGGAGCAAGGAAAGAGTGAGACAGAAGGGGTCTAGAAACCAAATAGGGTGAGAATAATAACTGTAATTGTATAGCTATCATTATTATATCATTATTGAAGCTTTTTCTGCATTGGAGTATTTTTCTTTCTTATGTAATTCTTAGGTCTGAACGATTATTTGCTTCTTGGATTAGAGTGTTAATATTTCAATCACACCAGCAATAAATCCTTGTTTTATATAAATTTCTTCTGAAATTTCCTCTGTCCTACGCACTCCCTATCCTTTCTTTATCCTTTGCTCCTCCCATTGCACCATCCAGAGTGGTGGCTGCACTGAAAATGAACCAATGTGAAATACAGGGTTTTTTTTCCAGTGATTTGTTCTGGGAGGGTTGATCAACTTTGCAAACGCCATCAGAGTGAACGGAAGATTACTACCTGCTTCAAAAATGCTGGAGCTCTACGCAGTTTTACTATCTGAACATCATTATAATTTCAAAACTATCTCATTCCAACAGAATGTAAAATGCAATAATAACTACCTGTGAAATTTCTATGGCTGTGTCCTGACAGCAGTACAGCAGCAGCAGTTTTCCCCTACTCTTATTTATTCTTTCTTATTATATATATGCATTTTCCTGATTATTTTACCAATAAAACTAGCCACATTCCAGGAAGCAAGAATTTTAAAGCTGATTATGTCTGGAGCAAGACAGTGATTGAAATAAAAATTGTATTTTCCATGTAGACTTTCTTAAAAATTACCATTCTTTGCATTTTCATACCTCAATGCTTAGGGCAGGATGGAGAGTAAATAGCACATATACAGAAACCTAGAATTAATTCTTAAATATTTTTCCCTTATCTAAAGCATATTTCTGCAGCATATCATACAAGCTAATTCTAGCCCAAATTGCCGATATTCAGTACTATTTTTCTTGATGTATGTGCCCAGAAAGGAAAGCTGAAGAATGTAGGAAATCTAACAAGATAAAATAATTTATGAAATTATTTGCAATAGATTAGTCATTTAATCAGAAAATTTAAGAGACTGAAATACCTATGCAGGATAATTTTTAAAAACATCTACTTCACAATGAGTAAAGAATTAAAGGTATGTAGGCAACAGCTGTGCACTCCTGCGGGAAGAGATATTATTTTTGTTCTTTGCTTATTCAGCAAATAAAGAGGTCTAAATCAATTAAAGTCTTCTTATAATCACAGTCATCACAGGACAAGTAAATACTTCATGGTTCTTTATGCTCTAAATCAGTCTTATCCTGAGCTTTGGTTTAATCTGGAGTAAAGAAGGCTGCAGCCTTGCACATGATGCCAGTGATTATCCCAAAGCATATGGTCATATTGAAGCTTCACATCTCTATAGTGTTTCAGTTCCAGTTGAGGCTACAGAGACCTGAATCCAATGCAGATGAATGAGACATACAAGCCAAGATATTTATGTCCAATTTTCCTACAGCTTAATGCATTCATTTCTTCCTTCTATAATATTTCAAACATTTTTGTCCTCAGTCTGGGATTAGATTTTCTGGGGGAAAAAAAAACAAACCTAAACCCGCAATCCCAATTTTGGCTGCCCTTTCCTTCTTAATCATTTCTGTATTGGTAAAGTCTGGGAATTGGGCATTTAAAGTATCTTTTAAGGGTAGGTGTTGGATTTTCAGAACCAGAGCAAGAAATAATTTGTCGAAGTCATATGTTTTTATAGATATGTTTTGCTTCTGGCTCTCAATGTTAGTTGTATTTTCTATGGCTCACCAGCACTTTATGGTGCTGAGCAACCCAAGTACTGCTTAAGACAGATAGAGTGCTGTGTTAGTGCAAATTCTTCATCTGACCCCAAATCAATCTCATAGCAGAATTATCCATGGCCCTAGAGAAAAAGAAAACCCAAACTGTTCATACCATCACACAATTACTCACATTTGCACCCTGAAATCTGTTCCACATGTGTATACTTTAAGATACAGCATCCTGGGAATACCTGAGCCCATCAAGACAACTCATCTACCCTCATCACTATGTCTGCTGTTTCTTGTCACCATGGGTCTGCCAAAGGTGAGTTATTCTGACAACAGGTGGCTTTTCCTCAGCATCCACCCCAGGAGCAAAAAAGGATGCAGGCATAGGGCAGGCAAGGGATTAAACTCATCTTTAATGAGTTAGGAGCAAGTGTACAGAGAACACAACATACCCTAAAACTGTCAGGACTGTGGAATACATCCAAGATCACCTGAAGAGCCCCGGGCATGAGGGTTTTCTGTGATAAGACGACGTGGTTTGGCGCATCACTCCTTTACACAAAGTTCCTAGGCTTAATCTGGGTTTTGCCTCTGTTTTAGGAACAAGTTATATTCTTGCTTCTGACAGTTATATGCTTCTGACAGTGTGGTGAAGGCCGTAATAGAGAAGTGTCTATGGAATCACCTTCTCCAAACAAGAAGCAAAAGGATTCCTTTAAACTGATAAGTCAGGAACTGAATAAGTGTCATCTAATTTCAGCTCTCCCACACATACTTCCAGTGAAGTCAGTGAAAGTTTTGGCATCTAAAAGCCATTGGGATTGACTTCAGTCTTCTAACCTGTCAAGAAGGACAAAATTCTGTATTTCTCCAGTAAGAAGTGATCTCATTGTAATCACTTATTTCTGCAATTACCTGTAGCTCATTAGGAGTGAGTTATTTCACTTAATTTTTATCTCTTACCTAGAAAACCCCACTAGGCAAGAATCAGCAAAGAGACAAGCAAAATAAACTCTTGCTATAATAAATAATTTGCTGTTTGCTGAGTTTTAAGTTAGTTACTAATCTTCAGACTTTCTATAGGTGAGACATCACCTAAACTTGTATTTTTATCCATTTAAGCATCCAGTAAAGTTTTTGGCAGAGTTGACACTCCAGAACTTGTTGATCTACAAGTTGATCTTTGTGACTTACTTTCAGCTTACTACTAACAAACTACACTAACTCAACATAATTCTTTATAATTCTTGACCCACACCTAGTTGTCTCGCCAATGACATTGTGAAAGACAATGGCATTGTGAAACTCTTAGTGAATCAATTCACAACAATTCTACTTTGCAAACTATGAAGTCAGGGAAAATTGTGCACAAAGTGCTACAAGAAAGAGCCTTCAAATGGATTTTGTCATATCCAAGGAGTATTTTTACTACTCATGGCATGAAATGATGTGATGACTCCCTTACACAGGAGTAAGAATGTCTAAAATATTAGCAAAATATTTACTATGAGTTAACCCAAGGTAAAGGCAACCCACTTCATCCATGAGGTCGTGCATGACTTGATACTGTAAAATTTCTCAGCTCTCCTTAATCAAGGACAGGTCACTATTTTAGCCCCTGACAACTCAAAGCCTGCACGGGTGTTACTGAAAGTTCATCTCAGGCTTGCTGCCTGCAGCCTCCTGAATCCAGAAACTACGGCTCTGCCCTCCTTCAGCCCTGCACCCGTGAGATCAAACTCCAGTCAGGATGTTACCTCCACTGCTTTGCCCCCCCCATCCTCAAAACTGTCTCCAGGATAATTCATTTTTCTTGTGACATACATGTGGAAAACCACTATTATCTCAGTTTCATCTCTGCTTATCTTCTTTGTGCTGAATGAACCATTGATCCATGAAACCCTCTGGCTGCTCAGCACTGCTGCAGCCCTCACTCCCTCCCTCCCTCCTTCCTTCCTTCTTCTCCTTGGGCTTTGAACATTTAGCACTGCAGAGATCTTATTGCCGACTCACCTAAAGAACATTAATCACCCCTCTTTCTCACAAATCACTGTTAAAAAAAAAACAAAGAGGGATGTTAGAATTATAATAAATAAATGCCAGGTTTTTTTTTTTTGTTTTGGTTGTTTGGTTTTTTTTAGTTTTTCATTTCAATTTTCCTCTCTGTCCCTGAAATGAAATTCTTATAAGCTTTCATCTAGAAGGACCCTCCCTTTTTTACTATGCAATATACTTTGTCCATTTAGTTTTTGTCAGAAAACAAAGGCAGATGGTGATTGTTTTTTTTCTTTTCAGAAAAGGATGGGATTTTTAAAAATATCTGTAAAGAAAGAATACTTTGGGTATCACTGACAGATGGCCCCAGCAAGAAAGGTAAGTGTTGAAAAGTGTTTGTGAGACCAGGATAGGTCTCCATGCTTTCAGTGCTGAAAGCCAAGTGTCTGTCCCCTGCGATATGTACAGTCAACATCTGTTACAGAGAGGAGTAAAACACAGAAAGATCTGAGCAGTTTAGGGAAATTCTGTCATTTCCACATGTGGGTTATAAAAACAAGACAAAGTTACCCTCTCTTTTTCTGTTGAGTTTTTTCGTCTGTGTGTTTGTGTGTGCATGTGCTGGCGTTTTTTTGTTTGTCACTGAATCCATTTGGAAATGTTGACTTTTTATTTTGATGTGCATCATCAAAATAACAAATTATGAAATTCACAATATTGGCATGTACGTATTTGTTTGTTTCATAAGGCACAGGTAAATCATTGCTAGAATGATTGTTAAAAGTCTTTCCAATTTTAATAACACTTTTCTTTCAGCTATTGTGATGCATAAGCAGTTCATCTGTCTTCATTGCCTTGCCTGACCATATTCTCTGGACTACTGTCAAAATATCCCCAGTGTCCTTGAAAAGCCTCATAGACAGTCAGACAATAATCCACACATTATCTATGAGTCTCCAGGGACCCATATCCAGAAGTAAACAAAACAGATCCCTGGTAACAGAGACCCCAGAGGAAATATGCTACAGAGAAATGCACTTCATTGTCTGAGATTCAAAAGTCAGTGCTTCAGAAAACATTACTACTGTATTTAGCCATTAGAAGGACATTTTAGCTAAAAGCAATCTGAAAATAAATTTATTTTTATTTCCTTTTGAAAAAATTGTAGAAAATATTAGGTTTTTCTACGACAAACTTAAGGCAAAAAAATCTCATGGTGATCTGAATCTCTTGACTATTTATGTCAGAGGCCATGAATAACAAGCAGACAATTCTGACTGTTCCCTGTGAAAGGCAGCAAGACATGTTCTAGCAAAGCCTTTATGAAGAAAGTTTTCTGAGCACAAATGACTGTAACTCATTTCACTTTCTTGCCCAACCCTGTATTTCTCAGAAGTCAAATGGTTTCCAGAAGAAGGAGAGAAGGAAAAAAAAATAAAATTCAGGATAAGACTGTGACATCTTCAAAATATCCTCTCAGTGAGACTGAGTTTTGAAAATAAACGTTTCCCCCCAAAGCTGCACAATCCATGGCAATTTTATGCTTTAAAAAACACAGCAGCAAAATGCTAACTGTAATGCTTTTGTCTCTCTGCTCCTTCTCTCATTCATACATCATTTAGCTTCCTTTTAGGAGGTGAAAACATCAGCTAATCTGAGGAAGGAGGCAACTGGTTTGGAGCAGTTGTTCCATGTAATACTCTTTTTTTTTTGGTATTCTCTCGTGTGCCATCATGGTACATCAATAATTTATAGAGCATTTAATTACCCAGTAAAGCATAAGTGGGCATATTTTCCATAGCTATTCCAAGCACATCAACAAGGCCTTTTTCCCCTTAAGGCCTTGAAGCGTGTATAGTAATGGACTTATAAAACTTTCCCTAGAGTACCTTATTGCTCTTGCTTTATGTTCTTTTAATTTATTTTGGGGACGCTTGTTTTGTTCTGTTTTGTTTTTTTTGAAAGAGGAATTTTCAGGCCAAACCTAGAAAATACTGCTTTGACTTCATCCTTTCATATGGTGAGTACATTAATAAATAATACAGTGCTGACCTCCACTGAATAATTTTTCTAAAAATCTTGCTGAGGCTTCACAGGAAACAGAACATGGGCTTCTTAGGGAAAAAAAAATCAGAAGGCATTAGGCTTGCTCCTTGCTGATTTTGGTGAGACACCTGTAGATGGTCCATTCTTGGTATTCCCTTTGTTTTCAACAGGACCCTTGGAATGATGACACTGTCACATTCATGCTCTGAATCAGTCAAAATCTCAGGTTTTCCCACCTGCAATGGTTGTAATAGTGGTACCTGACATTAGGTAAGGTCAGGGCAATGCCATTTCTATTTCTGCCACTGATTTGAAGGCTCTTGGAGTGGCAGGTTAACCCTCTGTGTTTCACTGTATTTTGTAAAATAAGCATAAAAAAAAGCTTGCATCAACTACACAGAAGAGTACCAGAAGACTAATTATCAGTGTTTCTGAAGAACCGCTATATCCTCAGGCCAAATGTATTATTGGCAATATTTTTTACTCTTTCAAGTGCCAACCTGAGCAATAGGCACCAAATTCTTTCTTTTCTTAAGGCCACTGAAGACGGCAGACCATGCTCTGGTTCTGTTCTCATATCTGATCCCATCACATTTTAACCCAACTCTTTTCAGGATTACTATTAAAATTGAAACATCTTTTACACCTGCAAAATCTTTAAGGAAAAGCAAAAAAAGCCCACCAGGGACAAAAGTGGAGCTCCATCTACCTAGCACACTGCTTGGCCCAATTTCAAGTAAATATAATACTCTGCACCTGTGACACATTTTTTGTGTCTGAAAGCGACACAATTAGAGATAATGAAGGAAAATATACTTTATATGTATACATTTATAGTTCTATATAAAATCTATATTCTGCAGAATGAAAGCTACCTGAAGTTGGAATCAGAATGCCATAGATATGTGGAATAAGCACAGTGACAAAGAGACACAGCAGAACCGCCACAGAAGAGAGAAGTGTGTGCATCAACAGTTTGAAGTGCTTGTCAGGGAGGGAAGATGGTTGACAGAAGATTTTTGGCTTTATGATGATGAAGTTTTAAAAGAATAGGAAGAGTCAGACGTATTTAAGAAGGCTGCCAAGTTTGGCACATCACTCAGTGTACCAAGCTATGAGCCCAGCCTTATCTATTGAGAGAAGTTGGTGTTGAATAATTCTCTATTTTCCAGGTACTTAGGAATTTTCATACAGATTTTCCTCAGCTGAGATTTCTAGAAAAAAACCAAAACATCGGAACCTGTTTGGGAACAATGAGTAGTTTCCTAAGCCCTAAGTGTAATGGGCTGTTTAGTAAATGGAATCCCTATTCTGCTCACACTCAGGTGTGTGCCAGTTTTCTTGATAGCTCTGTCTTCTCTCCAGTATTGTTTAATTAGAAAAAAAAAAAAAAAGACACAATAACACATTTTGGGTGGACAGAAAAAACCCACCCAAACCACCCAGTTCTGCAGAGGGAGGTCCATTGATTTTGGATTAATGTTTAAGATTTTAGAATTTTCTGCAAGAAATTTCCCATATTATCGCTGTAGACAGAACACATCCTAAGCAGACGACATTTACAGCACTTGTCAACATTTTAAGGCTCTTATTCAGGGAAAGTAAATTAGAAATTGCATTTTGTTTTCTATTGAAATACACAGTAGGAAACGTTTCCAAATTAACTTTGGAAGATGCAGGTCCCTGTAAACACAGAGCTTTCTTTGGGACCACTGTGTTCTAGGATGATTACTTGGCTTGTTCATCTTGTTCCTGTATTCGGCCAAACAATTAGCCTTGGCAACATGCCATAGCTAAACTTTTCCTTGGGAAACTTACTGTTGTCTAACTGAATGTGCAATGAAAACATGTGAAATTTTAAACTGTAATAAGAAAGAAAGAGAGTTAATGATTTTTTATGTTGCATTTTAAAAAAAGCATCTCCTTGGCCTTGGTGTACAATGACATGCACTAATTGACTAAGTAGGTGAGCAAGATTTGAAAATGAAAAAGCCATAGAAATGTAAATAAAACCCCTAATGTTGTTTGCAGTGCTGGAGAGAATTTAGAGAGGAAAAGCATGCATTAGGTTCATCATCCTCACATGAAAAGACACTGCAGGACACATACATTTTCAGCGATGTAATTAATAATAGTGAAGTAAATGTGTCTTGAGAAAATACAATTAAAAATTAAATTGATTTGCTTACCCATTTTTCACTTTCATAGCAACACTTATGGTTGCCCAGTAACTGTAGTGGAATCAAAGGATTAATGGCCAGTTTTCAGGGATGTCCTCTTCATTGCAGATATAGAGTTGATATTTAGATCTTAAAACATCCCTTGGGAATTCTCAGTATAGAACTATTAAATCTCATTGAAGTTCACTTTTCTTGTCACTGAATCATCTTCCCAATCTCCTCTTTAAATACATGCCAGGCATTTGTCACCATGCTAAGCAGACAGGTGTGTTTTGTAATATACATTCTTTGCCTCTTCTGTGAAAACGTAGTATTTGAACCCAGATTTCTAGAAGGAAATGGTCAGTCAATTAGCCACTCGTCTCCTCTGTAATGATACACTCATTTTCTGTATGTATTATGGGGAGTCATGAATATACTTAGCATGGTTCAAAACCATGATAAATAATCATGACAGCTTAAGTATAGATATCTGCACTGCCCATAAGAGAAAATAAGCGACATACATTGCATCCTTCTGTGTAGTTGGGAATTTTAGTTTGTTTGTTTGTTTGTCCTGAAATCCTCCTTAAAATATTTTTCCTATTTAATTAGCCCTATGCTACAGTTCACGTTTACGTGGCAAATTGATTTGATGAAGTGTAAATAAATCCTTATGTATATCATCATGTATAATTATGTGCATGCTATGTAAGGCAACAAGAATTTACTGGAGACTCTTGAGCTTTCATGAGCTTGAGTGTCTCTCGGTAACTTCTGAAGTGGTAGCTGAACGCGAGCCCTGCTGCAAAAAATAGGGACAGAGAACAGAAGGAAGCAGCAAAGCAGAGAAAATGCACAGTGAAAGCAGAATGCTGGGGAAAGATCAGAGTAGTCAGCATTACATGCACTGGCACCACATGGCACAGCAGTGTCCCACCCACTGAAACCCCCGGGCCCCAGTACCTCCAGCTGCCAGTGCAGGCTGGGTTGGCAGCTACAGCCCTGGGTCTTCCATGGGCAAAACCTACGGCATCAGGTATCCTACAAAAAGGACTTTGAGGCTCAAAGAGTAGGTAGAAACTCACCCAACCCTTCTTATAGCTCCTAATTCACAGTACAGAACAGTATCTCATGTCCACTAGTGTTTGTCCTCCACATGTGAGCTTGGTCCCTGCCCCAAGGACAGCCTGAGGATGCCTAAGATGGTGCAGGTTCTCTGGGACACCATCTCAGCTAATCACAGTGGAAAGACAAAGGTGCAGTTCATATGTACAAATGTCCATAAAGACAGTAGTAGAATCTCCCCTCTGGAAATTGCTCCAGTTATTTATTTCAAAAAGAAAATCTCTGAGAATGCACAAGTCAGATCTGAAATGTTTCAAGAAAGAATGATGATCATATTATGACCAATGAGATATGAAACCAATAGAGTTAAATGGATAGCTGCTGCTCTTAAAAAAATTATTATTATTTCCTTTTTATTATTTCCTTGTTTTTAATTTTAGGTGCAGCTAAATTAATTTTTGTTGTGCATTAATTTATTTGAAATTTAAGAATAATTCATCAGAGGAATATTTATTGGACTTATCATAACAGTGTAAGATTTCATATCCAATGACAACTAAAAATATTGTGATTATCACTTTGCTATGAGTATAGTACCATTCAATTTGAAAGCTGGAACTGCCTAGGAGAAAAGACTGCAACCTGAAGACATCAATAAACTCTCAGAAATAAAACATAAGATACTAGATGCCAATGAAATAATGATGTTCAAATTTTTCTTATTACTGACTGGGATGATGATGAAGGCTGTGTTGGCCATTGCAGAATGCCTCCATCAGGAAGAAAGTTGGCCACAAGGACAGTTAAAATTTAACAGACCGTGAGTTTAAATTAGCACACTCAGTTCACTCAATCCCACCAATGTACATCGTTTAAAAATCCCAGTTCCGGTTTAGCTGATGTCTTCAGATGAAATCACAATAAATTTTGGCAGCAGTGGTAATCTGAGGAAGAATAAAAAAAGAGTAAAGTCCAAAGGTGTTTTGGAGCATGTACAATGCCTAACCTGGGATAGGAGGGTGTGCAACATTTTGTTTTAAGGTAATGGGAGGCTCAGCAAGACTAGCAAAGTCTTGAAGGCAAGAATTGGGTGATAAGAAAATTCTCTGTACCAGAATAAGATGTTTTAAAAGTTTATTACAAACTGTTTTGTCCGGCCTGTGCTCAGCACATTTCCAAAATGTTAGATGCTTCTGGGGAAAGAAGATGAAGGTTCTTTCTTGTCCTTCCTGCTTTCCTTTATTAAGGAAAGTTCTTTTTCTTTCTAATCTTCGTGACAAAAATGTCCTATATTTGTTTTTTATTCACTTTTCCTCTTTGTCATATTCCTCTTCTCTCAGCAAAATATGACATTTTGAAGTTTTCTGGGCTGGAGAAGTAAAACTGCTTTTTACCAGTGAATCAATTTTACTCTTTATCTAAAGAAATTTCTCAGCTTTTTGACAAACAACAAAACTATTGTGCACTATCCACAACAAACCATATTCCTCAAAGGAGGTAAGCTAAAGCTGTAAGATTAAATAGCTTGGTATCTTGCTTTTGTTGAGGATGACACCTGTATGCTTTCTGTGGCTTCCTGATGAATACACAGAAACACAGGCAAGGAGGCAGAAAACAACTTTTTAAAGTTCATATTGTGTTAATATGAATGGGAGTAGTTCACCACAGCAGTGCTCTCATTGTGAGGGATTTTGCACTCTGATGACTTCCAAGAAAGATTCTTTATGCATTATACCTAGGATATTTGTGATGTATTGTATGAGAAATTGAAAATGGAAACTTTCCCATTGAAGATAACAGGAATTTTGACTGGGGCTTAGATTCTGCCCAGAGGATTTATGGGTTGGTATTTATTTAGGAGTCAGAAAATCTGGGTTCAGCTTTTCAGTGGACTATTGATTTCTGGATAGATGTTAGTATGTTACTTAACACTTAATTTTAAGGCAGCTGGTTCTCAATTGTTTTAAATAGCCCTGCCACTTCCTTCAGGTCCCAAAGAGAGAATTTACAATCTTGTGAAAATTTAGCCATTAATCTCTGCCTTCTGCCACTGAATCTTTCTCAGGTTTTCTGATTCCCGTATTTTAAGTGGCCCAACTCTTCAAATTATAGTCTGGATTTTTGGGTTTTTTTGGTCTTGGACTTCAGTAGGGTGCAAGAACAGTATAAAACATTTTTCCAGTGCCTGACTGTATCAGGCCCAGGCTTTGTGTTATTAGGCCTAAAAGCAACACAGATAGAAAGTAATGTCATAGCTTGTATTGAATTTTATTGAGGCCAGTGAACACAGCAGCTGTCACATACATAGAGGAAGTGTAGGAGTGAGTGTAACTACTGAAAAGGAAGATGCAATACCCAAAATAGAGTCCTGTAGCAAAATCAGAAGTGAGAATAAAGACAGTCCAAGGAACTTTTCCAGGACACTAATCAAACAGACATGCACATATCTGCATCTTTGTGGGTGTACTGGGTTTGGTTGGCAAGCTTGTGGCAGCAGAGGATCTACAGAGGTGATTTCTGTGAGAAGCTGCCAGAAGCTTCTCCCCTGTCCAACAGAGCCAATGCCAGCTGGCTCCAAGAGTGACCTGCCACTGAGCAAGCTGAGCCGTGGGGGTGATAAAATGCCCAAGAAGAATGAATAAATGCTGAACAGCGGCCAGAGGAGAGGAGTGAGAATATGGGACAGGAACAGCCCCACAGACACCAAGGTCAGGGCAGAAGAAGGAGCAGGAGGTGCTCCAGGCACCAGAGCAGAGATTCCCCTGCAGCCCCTGGTGCAGCCCATGGTGAGGCAGCTGTGTCCCTGCAGCCCATGGATCAGAGATCCACCTGCAGCTCCTGGAGCATTCCAGCCAAAGCAGGTGGACGCCTGAAGGCAGCTGTGCTTCCATGGGAAGCCCACACTGAAGCAGTTCATAAACAACTGTGTCCCATGGGAAAGACTCAAGTCAGAGAAGTTCAGGGAGGACTGCCTCCCATGAGAGGGACCTCACACTGGAGCAGGGGAAGGGTCTGAGGAACCCTGTCGCTGAAGAGAAAGGAGTGGCAGAGACATGATGAAGAAATGTGATGAACTGGCTGCAGCCCCCATTCCCCATCTCCCTCTGAGGGAGGAGGTAGAAAAATCAGGGGTGAAGTTGAGCCTGGGAAGAAGGGAGAGATAGAAAGGAGGGTTTTTAAAGTTGGGGTTTTTTTTCTCATTATCCTTTTCTTTTACTAACTAGCAATAAACTAAACTAATTTTCCCATGTCCTGTCTGTTTTGGATGCTATGCTAATTGAGGAGTCATCTCCCTGTCCATGTATTTAACAGTGACTCTATGAATGAACAGGATTTTAGCAGATGGGATCCAAGCATAGGACAGGGATTGTAACCAGTAGTAACCAGTCAAGTACTTAACCAGCTACTAAGACTGCCACTGCTTGGGGAGTGCTGATGCTTTGCTCAACAATTTACACCTATGTTCTGATCATGGGAGGGTCAAGGTTGGGTGGGCTATGACCAGATAGTTCAGCTGATAGTACCTGTCTTTCGTACTCCACATGCACTCTGCACTCTTCTATCAGCCCTTGTCAGCCACTCAGCTCTTCACATACTCACAAGGCCAGTCTAAAGCGACCTTTCCTTTGACTACAGGCTTTAAATGCTACTGCTATATAAATGTCATCAATTCCAATGCTACCCACAATACTACCCACTGCAGAGCCTCATGCTGCTTTTTTACTCTGTGGCTCTTTTCCTTTCTTCTGCTCTCCTTCTGGCTCTGGACCAATCCCTTCTTTAAAATTCCTTTTGAAAGGTTCAGCTTCAGAACACTGTTCATGTAAGTACTGACAGTAGGTTCATACTCTCAAAAGTACTGTTGCAGAGCACAGGAACTCACCAACTTCCCTTGATGAAATGCCTCATCGGTTTTTTTAATGACTCAAGGAAAAAACTGTTTTGGCTCCTTTCCTCTGTCAATGATTCAGCCACGCAAATATGTAGCAAGATATGTGAAAATCCATTCTGTAAACAAAATTACTTAAGCAAAATGAATCCTATTGCATTTGTTTTGTACAAATCCCGTGTCAATCCTATGGGACAGGTTGAATTCAACCCCCAAATTTAAGTTTGCAGAAATGAAGACAACTCTTATTTGCTACCTGAGATGCTGTCACAAATTCCTCTTCCAATACATGAACTTCCATTCTTCCAGAATGCTACCCCTGAATGTGCAACGTGGTCTGGCACACAGCATGTATCACCAACAGAAAATCTGTCAGAGAAAGATGGACAGGAGCTGGAGGGAGGCAAGCATCTGTTCAAACTATTCAAGGATTAAATTGATTGCCTCTAAATTAATTGGGCCAGAGAAAGGAGATAACAGGTTGGCAGCTGAACACCGCTCAGAGGGATGTACATTTCATAAAAAGGTTGGAGTACAGTGCAAGATAATTTATAAAAGTGAGGCACCCTCTTCCACTGGGCTACAGAATTGAAAGGCCTGAATAAAAAAAAAGTCTGCAAACTTCATACAGGGAAATTTTGGTAGCTCAGAAGGGTTGATAATAAAAGAAAGGATCCAAGTTTTGGTAAAGAAAACACATGGAGTCCTATAACCTTCCCTCTAAAAGAATCCTTATTTGCAAATGCTGCCAGCATGGGTCTAAGTCAGAGCTGTATAAGGAAGGGTGAGAAGGGGTTTGGATGTATTTTTTTGACATCTCTTTTCAGGGGATGATTGATTCATGTTTGGTGTTGTACACAGAATGACTCAGCTGAAATGAGCAAAAAACATTCTGTGATAATTTTCTTTAAGTTTTTCCTTCCCTTGTCCCTTTAAGAAGCAGCATAAAGTAACCCAATCTAAAATCAAAGCAAAAAAAGTACCACCTTCCTGTTGCAGAGTGTATTTAGGCTGGTAATTCTTGTTCCACTCCAACAGGAGGATCTCTCCTGTTTCACATTCCCATGTATAAAATTTAAAACTAGCCCCAGCATCTGTCTGACAGACTGCAATGTTGTGTCCTCTTGGAGAAGGAGCTTCTCCTGGTGAAGAGAGGTGTGGTGGGTTGACCCTGACTGGACACCAGGTGCCCACAAAAGCCACTCTCTCACTGCCCTCCTCAGCTGGACAGGGGAGAGAAAATAGAGTGAAGGGTTCATGGGCTGAGATAAGGACAGAAAAAAAAAAATCTTCAAAAAACCTTTCCCCCATCCCTTCCTCCTTCCCATGCTTAATTTTAATCCCTATTCTCTCCCTCCTCCCTGACAGCAGTGCAGGGGGATTGTAAATGGGGGCTCTGGTCAGTTCATCATATGTTTCTGCCATTGCTTCCTTCTTGGGGGAAGAAGTCTTCCCCTGCTCCAGTCTGGGTCCCCACCATGGGTGACAGTCCTCCACAAACTTCCCCAATGTGAGTCTTTTCCGGGGCTACAGTTCTTCACAAACTGCTCCAGCATGGGTCCCTTCATGGGCTGCAGTCCTTCAGGAACAGGCTGCTCCAGCGTGGGTCCCTTCATGGGCTGCAATCCTTCAGGAACAGGCTGCTCCAGTGTGGGTCCCTTCATGGGCTGCAATCCTTCAGGAACAGGCTGCTCCAGTGTGGGTCCCTTCATGGGCTGCAATCCTTCAGGAACAGGCTGCTCCAGTGTGGGTCCCTTCATGGGCTGCAATCCTTCAGGAACAGGCTGCTCCAGTGTGGGTCCCTTCATGGGCTGCAATCCTTCAGGAACAGGCTGCTCCAGTGTGGGTCCCTTCATGGGCTGCAATCCTTCAGGAACAGGCTGCTCCAGTGTGGGTCCCTTCATGGGCTGCAATCCTTCAGGAACAGGCTGCTCCAGTGTGGGTCCCTTCATGGGCTGCAATCCTTCAGGAACAGGCTGCTCCAGTGTGGGTCCCTTCATGGGCTGCAATCCTTCAGGAACAGGCTGCTCCAGTGTGGGTCCCTTCATGGGCTGCAATCCTTCAGGAACAGGCTGCTCCAGTGTGGGTCCCTTCATNAGGGGCACAGCTGCCTCACCATGGGCTGCACCAGGGGCTGCAGGGGAATCTCTGCTCTGGTGCCTGGCACACCTCCTGGCCTCCTTCTGCACTGCCCTTGGTGTCTGCAGGGCTGCTCCTCTCACATATTCTCACTCCTGTCCTTCGGCAGTTTTTGACTCTGTCTCTGACCACTATTACATCTGAACAATATTTTTTATCCTCTTTTTGAATACAATATCCCAGAGGCACTACAACTGTTGCTGTTGGGCTTGGCCTTGCCCAGCACTGGGCCTCTCTTGGAGCCCGCTGACATTGGCTCTGTTGCACATGGGGGAAGCTTCCAGCAGCTTCTCACAAAAGCCACCCCTGATCCCCTGCTACCAAAAGCTTGCTGAGCAAACCCACAACAAGAAATTAATATGAGAAAACTGATTTGCAATTAGTCAAAGTTTCAGGAATGGAGAAAGTGGCTGTTTCTGGAGGCTGTTCCTCTCTCAACAGGTAGGTAAGAGTACCAGAATATTTGACATGAGTCAATGGCCTCTATACTGCATGGCTAGAGAAGCTCACACTGCTGACTGTTTATTAACAGTAAAGGAGGGCCCTTTCATCAGTGATTGCAGACTTTTTGCTAGAGGGGGAAGCAATTAAAGTTTTTTAAAATTGCTATTCCTGAAGTATTTCTCATTATAAAGGACTGCAGAGGGAATTACAAATCTGATATTTTTTCACCATGCGAGCACAAAATGAAACAGTTCCTTAATGCATTAATGTGATACTTTCAAATAAATGCGAGATAAGTTTCAGGACAAAACCAATGTTGTTTGAAAATCCATGACACTCTAATGAGGAAATTGGGCAGATTAATAAAAAAAAAGTAATTTGGTTCAAATACCAGAGCTAAGCCAACATGATTTTCATTCCTATTTCTTTTTCCTTCTTCCACCCTCCAGGGAATAGTTTATACACTATAAAATGGGGGTTTGCCAGGATCAGGTGTTATTAAGTAAAAATCATTCATGTCTGGTTATGTTTTACTCACTAAGATATTACATAAAAGGTTGGTAGTGCAAATATTGCCCTCGCTTTCCTGAAAGGGAGAAAATGGTATACATAATTAAAAGGTTGGTTGTTGCTTAGACCTAGACACATTACAGGATACATTCAGTTTTCCTGAAATACATTGATACATTCAAGAAACCTAATGTTCAGGGTGTAAGTGGGATTGCAAGCACATTTTTTTCTTGCATTGTACCTCCCTCAGCTCTGTAAATTCACCCCAGGGCCAGAGATACTCAGTGGTAAGGAAAACTGCAGATCAGTCTCTGCAGGTCATAGAGGTTTCAGAACTACCTTTCTACCAGGGTAGGGAGCTATTCCATATAGGAGAGCATGGGCTAAACTACTTCATTTTAGGGTAGTATAGACTGATTTTGCTTTAAATCTTCTCTGTTCTCTAGGTCAGAAAACTGCTTCCCACCCGTGCTTGGGCACAGCCTGGCTCTCAGAATGATCCACGTTTATCAGTTCTTGTTGAATTTTGCAATGGCTATTGTGGCACAACTCCAGCTTCAGCCACATTTTAAATTCAGTCTTAGGAGGAAACTGAAAATAGCAGCAGCATGTCTCCAGCTGGCTATTCAAAAATCAGTGACCATTAACACTACTGATTGCATGAGAAGGTGTTTTTAAAAGGTTTGCTAATTGCCTCCTGTTCCTAAAACTCTGGTCGCTGCAATTCTCTCACTGATGACACTTTGCCAGCAGCCAGCAGCTGTTGACAGACATAAGTTTCTGAAGATGAGCTGAAAATACCTCTTGCTTTTTCACAGTACAGTACTCCTTACCCAGATTTTTTCATTTATGTCTTCAACAGTCTTCACTACCTTACTGTGGTTTCTTTGTGTGAAGTCAGGTGATAAATTATTAATGAAACTTCAGATGCAAAATGCAGTGCCCACCCAACACAATTTGATGGAGACTCTGGACGCAGTTTGATGGTTGCCTCAAGTTATGCTTAAGGGTTTTGTCTACCCTCTGAAAAGCAAAGTGATATGGATAGCTAACCTAGGAAAGCTGCAAGTCAACAGGAGACAGGGCCATGAAAACACACAGCAAAGCAGAGCTAGCTCTGTGCTGTGCTGGAGTTAGCAACCCCTTGTTCTCATCCACACATCAGTTTATCATCCTCGTAAGTCAGAGTTTTAGTAAAGCAGGCTTGCCCACAATATCAGCTTCACAGTCACCATGGACCAACTAGGGGAGTCTGCTGGCAGCCTCTGGCTTGCTGACATTCTTTGGAAATGGCCAAAGAGCTTTTGAACCTACTGTTGTCAGAGATCCATCTGCCTCCAGCAGATCTATCTCCAGATTTACAAGAAAGAACAAAGAAGCCAACAACTTGATCTCACTAAAGAATTACAGAAAAGCAGAAATTAAAGAAAAACTCCCTCTTCCTCAACATTTGCCAGTGTGGACTGAGTCTCTCCTAAAGGTTACCCAAAGCCTCCTATGAAGTGCCAGTGGTCATCTTAGGACAAGTCAGTGAAACAGAGCTTTGCACTTAATGGAAAAGCCATTTTGACTAAACAAGTGAATTTTCATAATAATAATAAAAAAAAATATATTATAGAAACTGATTGCAATGCTCATATTTGGGCATATGAGAAAAAAGGAGACAGAGAATGTAAGTCATTCATCATTTGTTTACAGATTAATGCTCCCCAAAGGCTTAATTGTGGTTTGATTATATGCAGTAGCAGCTCACTTACACTAGCCCTAGCAGAAGGCAGTGGTGACTAACAATGCTTTAACAAAATGTCACACACGGCTTTTCCTTCAAACCACACCAGGGCCTGCTGAAGTCAGAGTGATGAAGTCTACCTTACCTATATTTAGATTTCCAGCCAGATATCTTTCATATCATGATTCCTCGAGCCTGTTTTGGTCATCTGCTCTAATTTGAGGTGCATCGCTCCAACAGGCAGGACCCATTCCTGTCTATGGCATGGAGGCAGTGTCCTGTGACCAGCCAGATGTGGTCAAATGTGTCCCACTCTTAGTCTTTGCATTGGCTTAGTGGGTTCTGGCTGAGACATCAGCAATGCGTTCTGCTGTGGTTAACCAGTTTTGGAGACTGAAAGTACACATTGCATCACAGTATGTCACCCTTGAAAAAAGCAGTGTCATGGAGTCAAGCCACAAGCTGTTCTGCTGGAAGACATTTCCTCCTTGTAATACTCCCTACAATAGTATAAAATACACTTCTAGTCTCTACGTGTTATATTTTTCTTGAACTTTCACTTTTCTTTTGTTTTTTTCTCATTTCATTTCACCTCCTCATCATCTTTGTCTGTTTTCCTCTACATTTTTCCATCTAATCTTCACTGCCATCCTGTATTCTGTTTTTCCTTTTGACTGCTTTTATATAATATCATTATTTACTGTTTTTTTAATCAACAATCCATCTCTTCAATACACTTCTTACACTTATTTACTCTTCCAAAGTTTTTGGAAAGTATAAGTTCCATTCTGCTTCTTCTGCAAAACATCTATCAAATGTGCTAATACACATATTTCTAAACAGTGTAATACATGAGTACAAAAACAAAAGAAAAAAATACACATCCAGACTATTTTCACCTAAATGTAAAATCTTTCTGAAGACTAAACACATTTAAAGGATAATAAATTATTACCCTGTATTACTTCCATCACTTAACTTTTATTACTTTAGTCATGTTCATACTTTGCTCAATTATTTTTGTAATACAGCTCAGCTCAGTCATTCAAAGCTCTTAGAAATCACACCCACCTTGTTTAGTCTCTATCCTGCATAAGGAACAGGAATTCAACTGAAGAAGCAGCCTCAAAAATTGCTTTTCAATCTTCAGAATCATGCATATCAGCCCTAAATACAGCTAATACAACTCCATCTGGCACATTAATTGCTGCTTACCTCTAATCTATGCTTGCAAACCAGCTGCAAGACCATAACATTTGGAAATATGTTTCATCTCCAGCGGTGTCAAAAGCAATGTTTAGGTCTTGGTATGCAGGACAAGATTGTTCCTGGCTAATTAAAGCTAGGGACTGGGACATATGGATGCTGGGGAGCTCTCCACATCCTACACTGTAGAAGACCCCTAAGCTAATTTCAGGAAGGTGCGTGAACAAGTCAGCAGAGCTCTTCTGCTTCTGGGAGAAACGCATACACTGGGTTCTTCCATGAAGATACAGGAGCTCACTCAGCGCCAGCTCAGCTCCCTCTAACCAGCCCTTCAGCTCCTTCCTTTGCACTAATGTGAAGACAGGCTGAGAGAGTTGGAGCTGTTCAGCCTGGAGATGAGAGAGCTCTAGAGAGGCATTCTAGGAGCCTTCCAGTCAGTACATAAAGGGTCCTACAACAAAGCTGGAGAGGGACTTTTTACAAGGCTCTGCAGCGATGGTACAAGGGGGAATGGCTTTTAACTGAAAGAGGGCAGGTTTAGATAAGATGTGAGGAAGAAATTCTTTACCAGGAGGGCAGTGAGGCATAGGAACAGGTTGTCCAGAGAAGCTGTGAATGCTCCATCTCTGGAATTGTTCAAGGCCAAGTTGGACAGGGCTTGGAGCAACCTGTGGAAGGTGTCCTTGTCCATAGCAGGGAGATGGAACTAGAAGATCTTTAAGGTCCCCTCCAATCCTAACAATTCTATTATTTTATATGTAGCAGAAGTAACATTGTGGCACAGGGAAGATTTCATACATCCCTTATTCAGTCTGGCAGCCACAACCTGCCTTCTTCTGAAAACTTTCCAGAGCAATATATAAAAGGATTTTTGCTTGCAACCCCTGCTGCTGTACTTTGGAAGGAGTATCTGGAACCTCCAGCATCAGATGGCCCTTCCACCTCTTCAGAGTTACTTGGTGGACCTTTGATCTTTCTGAAATTGTTTCAATAAGCCAGCTGAATTTGAATCAGAAAAAAATCTAAGGCTCATGAAGAAGCTTAATCTCTCCTAATAACCCAATCTTATGACATTTACAATCCTCCTGTTGTTTTTACATTCAATAACAAGGCAGAAATCTTTTGCCATCTCACTTCATTATTGCTTCCAAGGCTTTTCTGGGAGCAGCATAACCATTTTCCATGCGCTGCAAAGGACCTGAATTAGAAGCGTGCTGGAGCTACTCCTCTCCCATGCCTGCAATGCGTGTTCTTGAGTGTTGGTGTAACTCGTGCGGTTCCACAAAGCCACTACTGACTGTGTTAGTTTGAAAGCACAAACCAGTGAAACTCCAAGTCAGAAATGCAATTTAATATAAAAAGGTAAAGTACATGCAATAATACAAAAGAAAAACCTCTGACAGAGTCAGAATACAACCTGACACCCTGCTCATTAGGGTGGTGGTAGCAGTCCAGATGAAGTGATCTTGCTGAAGTGGTGATCCTGTAGAAAAGGTCTAGTGGTCCTTGTCCTCTGGAAAGCAGTGGATAAGCACTGGTGTTCTGTTTGAAATCCCAGATTATATCCAGGTGGGAATGCTTGGCTCCTCCCCCTGGGCAGAGCATCTCACAATGGGATGATGTCATTTTATCAGTCATGTGGTGGGTCCTTGATTGCCCATTAAACAGAAATAGCTTCCCGAGGGAGTTATCTATGATTCATGGGGCAAGGCATTGATGGCCCATTAACAGGAGATAGTCCGGGGGAGGAGACAAGAAATCACTGTGCCTCCTGTTTTCAACAGTTCATGGAGATGGTGATGGAATACATAGCTTTGGGCACATATTTACATTGTAACCTAGGACACTGACTTTTCTCAAAGACTACTGCATCCCACTGGACTAGTCCTCTATTCCAGAGAGGAAACACTGAGCTGTTTTTGAAGATAGTCATCTTCAAGTCAGTGCAAACAGCCTAAAATATGCATGCAGCACCTGTTTACCTCCCTTGCTTGCCAAATAAACAAGTGGTGGAAGACTTCTGGAGGATTTACAGGAATGACTTAGTACAAGGGCACAGCAATACCCGGGAATGGCAACTGTTGACTTGCTCTTCTGATTTGACTGTCCTTCCACATTGTTGTCTCATTACAAGAGTCTTAGAACCACAAATTTAAATGCACTTAATTATTCATTTTTATATAGAGTGATTAAATGTTCCTTTCCAACTCATCATAAAGGCCTTCAGTCCAAGGCATGTACATATGTATCACTCTAAGCATTTGGCTATTGCACAGAAAGCAATAGCTGGTCTTTGCATTGCAAGCTGCATATACTTCCCAGCTTTCCCTGTATCCCATCAGCATTGGTTAAAAGGGAAACTTCAAGGGGATAGCACTCCCCTCAGAGCTGCTGAAGCACACGAATGCATCCAGTTAGTCAAGCAAAGGTAGAGCATTTATATAAACTGTCTACTCTCTGTCAGGACTGAGGGTCTAGAAATTCCCACAGATGTTTCTCACTTTAGTACAGTGCAAAGTGGAATTCCTTTTGTCTAACTTGGTGCATATTCCCACAGTTGTCCACACTGAAGGGAGAGAAAAGGTCAGCTCCACAGGTGGTCTTACCCATGGGTTTCATGGTTTGCTTTGACAACATTGACAACAAAGAGAGACCACTGATTTATTTTTGTATGTCTGCCATTAAATGAAGTGAAAATAAACTACGAGTGGCTTCCATTTCCTTTGCCACAGCTACCACATTGCCAGCCTTCACTGAAAACATCTCAAATGTCTTTTTCTTGTGACCATCCCAGTCTGCTGGCCCTCCTTGTTCCATGGAACATCCCTTTCATGTCCTGAACTGTGGAGAAAGCTGACAACATACATGCTGTGTCAGCTGGTAGGTTTTCTTCACAGTGCTTCTACTACATGGGCAAAATTATCACTTAAGAGCAGGAATGATGTTTACCTTGAAAAGGGTGGGCACATGCAATCTACTTTTACTAATGATGGACTAAAAGAAAGGGCATATCTGAGATCCTGCTCAAGTTATGAGAAATTATACATGTCTGATCTGTATCTTTTTCCAATTTTTTACAAATTGAATGTTACATTTCATAAGGGAAAAATCAGGATGTGTTGATCAGAGAACTGTTAACACCAGAGACTTATTAATAGTAACTACAGTACAAAAGCAGCTGTTTCCAGCTTTTATACAGCATTACATTTGCTTGATGCAGATAAAGAGAAATTACTCATGAAGCAATGGAAAGAAAGGTGTAGGAGGGTGAATCACGTTGGAAGAATAGGAAAAAATGAAAGTGGGGGCAAAATTTTTTAAGCATGCTGTGTCATCCCCAGTAAAAAGTAATTTGCTTTATCAGTGGAATGCTATTAACTCCTGCTTGGTTGGGCATAATGCATGGTGGAGGAGGGAATATTTCAGTCAAATTGAATGACAGTAATTTTGGGGGAAAGAGAATCACTCTCATTACTTTTTTTCTAGAAGGAAACTCATTGGCATCTTCACATCTAATTCTGATTTGCAGGCAATTAGTGCACAGTTGCACAACTGGAGCCAAACTCTTGCTATTAGCAGGGCACAGCACAATTGTCTAAAGCTGAAAATAAGTGAACACAAGAAGACTGCAAGTTTTCTTGAGAACAGGATGACAAACCTTTAGTGAAAACAGGGTTTTTCTGTTAAAATTGTAGTTAATGTTAGTAGGTTTCTTTATTTTGTTCCAATGACTGCCATCATATTATCGAGATTACTCTTTGAAACAGGACTAAGGAATGCTCTGGAACAATCTCTACTTCAGGGATAAAAGGCTATGTCAAATTAGAACTACTAATCTACTATAATCTGCGTATTACACAGGACTGGCTGTCACATTGGATTTTTATGCAAGTTTATAACAAGAAATACAGCATGTGTCACTCTGCTTTTTTTTTTCAGGATGACATCTTCCATTTCCTCTGCCTAGGGAGACCTCTTATTCCAAAAGCAGAGATTAGGAAACAAAGATACTCATGTCAAAGTCAGACAAAAAAATACATTTAATATTGTGCCACAGAAGCTAAAATTAAGGGCTTAACCCAGACACAAAAAGTGACATGACTTACAGGCACACTCAAGTTTTCATGTGCAGTTGGTTTCCCCTCTGTGCTGCCAATATCTCTGCCACCTCCCGGTGTCCAAAGGACTGCTCCCAGCAGAGAGGGCAGTGATCTGGGCTCTCAGGGCTCCTTCATATTAACTCCTCCACTATTCCTTACTGAAACCTTTCCCAGCACCCAGTCTGAGTCAATATACAAAAAGAGGTGGCATGTTGCAAAATTTGTAATCATCCCATGAAACCTTTCACTATTTCTTTCCCATTTGTGTGGCACAGAACAGTCATGTGTATCTAAGGGGAAAAAAATCCCCAAATTGCCCCATTTTCTCAGTGTTATGTTCTTTGGGGTACATAACCCATGCCTATGTTGCAATTCAGGTATGTAAAACAGGCAGGGCACCCCAGGCCCATTTCCCTTTACACAGGGCTGGATCTCCAAGAGCAGTGCTGAGGGAAGCCCCAGGCTGGGTGCTTCCATGACGAGGCCAGGACCACGTTCCCATGTCTTCTTTCCCCTCCTGAATTCGCCTCCTGAAATACTGCTCAGCACAGTAATTCCACAGCAGATCACTTAACCATTTCACTGCGGCAATCCAAAGGACATTCAAATCCTCTGCACAAATACTGGGAGGAGTTTAATGGGGAAAATATTACTCACAAACCCTTTACACTCTCCAGCTGATAACCTGTGCCCTTCATTCCCTTCACTTACACTACAGAGGTCAGTATGACCAGGTCACTCCAACTCCCTGACCTGCTGCCAAGTGATCTATTTCTTTGAGTTTTTCTCTGCTCTTACTCTCCTCCCACTGTCTCTAGGGTTGTCTCAAAAGGCCACATCCCAGTGTGTGCTTTGGGACACAGATGAAATCTTTGCTCTGTCACAGGAACACATGCTGCCCTTGAGGAAGTTGTTCTCAATTTAGGCTCAAGATTGTCACTCCTAACATTCTGCCACAAACTGCCCCTTGAATGCACCAGACACCTCATTGTACTTCTCCATGCCTTCTGATGGGTCTGGAGACATTTGCTGAGGTGTTAATACCCACATATGCAGTATTTCATGCAGGACAACTCTGAAGATATTTTATGCACAAATACCTTTGCAATGACAAGAAGGCTTCAGTGAGAAGAAAGGTGTAGGCAGTACTGGAAGGAGTAGGTCTGATCAGCTTCTCTTTTCTCCCTGCTACAGTGAGTGCCACACTCGAGACTGAGACCAAAGGACTCCAGCTAGAAGAAATCTAAAGAGGAGGGGCAGGAAATGATTAATTATTTTAGTTAAAAGAAACAATATTACTTGGCCACAAGCCTCCAGGTAATAAAGAATTACTTTTTCTTAGCTAATGAGAAATTACACCTCTACAATATCTGAACAAGAATGCAGTCCACTGAAAGTAATTATTCAAGAAAGGATGTCAGAAAAGACTAGGAAACACACAAAACATTTGCCCACCACTGCAAAAGGACAGTTTTGCTGAGAAATCATTAGAACTGGATTTAAAGTAGTCCAAACTCATCCCAGGAATGGTCATAGAAGGTGCTGTATATAGCTAATGTAGCTTTTTCAGTGGCAAGACAGGGGTTTCTTGTTGCTTTTACTTTTTTTAATTTTTTTTTGGTTTTTTTGTGGTTTGTTTTGGTTTGGGTTTAGGGGGTTTTTGTGGTTTGTTTTGTTTTGTTTTTATTTTTGTTGTTTGTTTTGCTTTGTATTTTTTTAATAACTAGCTATTATTCCAAGATCTATCTATAGCTACATTTATTAAAGAGCTGTATTTAGGTCCAGTAGGATGGGAGGATCCAAATCTGTGTTATTTCTGAAAGACTTTTAGGCACACTACACTACATAAAGGCAGCGTAACCAGTTTCCCACCTGCATCAGAAAGTGGTGTAAGAATCAGGTCCACATAAAGCTAGGAAATTAGGAGCCCTTTCTAAAACATCTCTCTAAACAATTGCCCTTTTCTTGAAGGATTTGAGGATGTCTTGAAACTAAGAGAGAAAATTCTGACAGCGATAAACTTCAAATTTTAAGGGTCTACAAAAAGAAAAAAAAAAAGGAAGGAAAAAAAATGAGGAAAAAGAAAGGAGGAGTACTTATAACATCTTTTGAGGGTTTTTAGGGGAACTCTGTTCTTTTGCAAAACGGTAGCAGGCAGACGGGGGAATGTGTGCATATATACCAGGGCCTTGCCCTGACTGCATGCCAGGTGCCCACCAAAGCTGCTCTATCAGTCCCCTCCTCAGCTGGCCAGGGAAGAGAAAATAAAACAAAATGCTCATAGGTTGAGATAAGGGCAAGGAGAGATCACTCAGCAGTTACCATCATGGGCAAAACAGGCTTGCCTTAGGGAAAATAGTTTAATTTATTACAAATCAAATCAGAGTAGGGTAATGAGAAATAGGAACAGAACTAAAAACACATGTTCCACTCATCCCTCCCTTCTTGGGCTCTACTACTGGTGATTTCTCTGCCTCATCTCCCACAGTGGCACAGGGGGATGGGGAATGGTGGCTGCAGTCAGTTCATCACACACACTCTCAGGCAGGCCTCCTCACACCCTTGCCTTGCTCCAGCCTGAGGTCCCTCCCATGGGACTTCATGAACTGTTCAAGTGTAGGTCCATTCCACAGGGTGCAGTCCTTCAGGAATAGGCAGCTCTGGTGTGGGTCCCCTGTGGGATCAGAAGTCCTGCCAAGAAACATTGCCGAGTTAGGGCTCCTCTCTTCACGGGGCCACAGGTCCTGCCAGGAGCCTGCTCCCCTGTGGGCTTCCCATGGAGTCACAGCCTCCTCTGGGCATCCCCCTGGTCTGCCTGGGATGCTCCAGGAGCTGCAGGTGGATCTCTGCTCCACCATAGATTTCCATGGGCTGCAGGGGCACAGCTGCCTCACCATGGGCTGCACTAGGCGCTGCAGGGAATCTCAGCTCTGGTGTCTGGAGCACCTCCTGCCCCTCCTTCTGCACTGCCCTTGGTGTCTGCAGGGCTGCTCCTTTCATGTATGCACTCACCTCCTTTGGTTGCTGTTCCCCAGCAGCTTTTTCCCCTTCTTATTTCTGTTATCCCACAGTCACTACCACATCACTGATGGGCTTGGCCTTGGCCAGTGGCAGATCACTCTTGGAGCCAGCTGGCATTGGCTCTGTTAGACATGGGGGAAGCTTCTGGCAGCTTCTCAGAGATGCCACTTGTGACCCCCACTACCAAAACCTTGCAATGCAAACACAATACACTATTACTTCCAAAAGACAGAGAAAATAACCAAACTTGAAACCGCCCTCACAGGTCATCTGTTGCCCACCAAAGGCCTCCCATCTTCTAATTGCTGTAGTATTCTTCTAACCCTAACACTGATTCAAGATTCAACAGCAAAAAAAAATCCTCCTCCCGTGCTGCTCTGTTCACATACAGAAGAGTGGGGCTCAGGCAACCATGCTGGGTTATGTCTTACATGTATTTCACTCTCTTCTTTTTTCAAATGATTCATGAAAAGATTGAGAGAGGATCAAATGTATTTACTCTTCCAGACTGTGCACTCATTTCCAGTAAAATATTTTATCCTTCCAGAAGGCTCTTCGCAGTTTTGGGAGTGGATATTTTGTATTCCTTCTCAGGAACTTGAAGTGACTGGTACACGTCATGGCACCTTGCTTCTTTTTTCCTGTATTCAGATCACAGATCACTGACACATTCAGAGATGACAGGTCAGAATTCATGCAGGTAAGAGCTCATATTTAAAATTCCCTTATTAAACATTAATTTTATTAAGATCTGTCAAAAAAACCCTCCCAAATATTGAGAGCAAATGGGAAAGATTCACACTTTACTAGATACTTTAGTAATAATTTGATTTGAGACTTTATGTTTTTAAAAGATCTTTCTACTATAAAATTATCTGTGGATTATGAATAGCCTTTTAAAAATTTTACATCATATAATTCCACATCTTCATTAGAGATTCCTCCTGTTAATCCCTGGATTTTTACTGTACATTTCTCACCAATAAATTCCAGAGAAACTCCAGCATTCCTAAATACTTATTTTCCCAACTGATTTTCCCAAAACCCCTAAACTTGCTGCTTTATGCATTAAGGATAATCAAGAGCTTCTCGAGACTGGCAGATGACCTCTGTAGCTAGCAAATTTAAGCCAAATATTTGCTCTTTTACTCTCTCTAGTTCCATTTTTTATGCTTTCTTTTTAGTTTAGAAGTTAGATTTGGATGTCAGAGACCCAAACCACCTCACACTGGATCTTTAATATTCAGTAGTTTTTATTTCCAGTGTCACTTTTTTCCCCTTTCATCCTCTTCCACAATATGTCCCTGGTTTTCCTCCTGCTCTACTCCCACCCCCAAATTCTCTGCCTTTGCCTGACTCCTCTCAGTGTAGGGCATTCAACTGCATTAACACAGAATCTTCTTTTTCTTCAGCGTTACTGAAGAAACTACTTGACAATGGTAATTACAAAGATCCCTGGTTTGCCACCTCACTCTGCCTAAAATATTACCCTTAGTGCTAACCTTATATGTTCTTAGTTTCATTTTCAGTCCCAGGAGAGCTTGTATTCAGGCTCATCTGAATTCTTCCTAAGTGTGAGTTTTTCAACCACTGCAGTTCCTGCTCACTGCTTAAGGAAATGATGTGTTTTAATCCAAAAGCATAATAAACTAGATCAACTGCTTTGCTTTCAATGACTGTCCTAACCATTCTATGGAAAAAATCTGGTAAGATTTATTCTCTATAAACACAGTCATTTCCTTCTCTCATGCTTCTGAGTACTAAATCTTTTTCACCAGTAGGCTGGTTATCTATTCCTCTGCTAAGCTGGAAAACCTCCATAAAAGTAAATAACAGTATGCCAGCTTTGCACCAGGCATTTTATCACAGTTTATTTCTCTTCTTTAGGGGCAAGAGGTTCTGAATTCTGACCTTAACTAATATTTTCAAAAAGACTATATTGACTTTTTCTTGGTTTGGAGATGTCTGTTCATTTTGAGATATCTTGGATCTCATTTGAAATTATACAGACACCATGGTTTGTTAGACACCCAGAAGTACTAGCAAATTTAAAACCACTAATGTTCCTCCTATGCCATTGTCCAAGAAATGCAAATACAGCTTCTCTATCTTGCAGGCATATTATGAGGAAAAATATGTCACTCTAAGATCTCAGATACTGTGCTAATGAAGCAAATACAGGTAAAGAGCTCCATAGACATGAACTATTTTTTCCTTCCTTCACCTTACATTATTGAAAACCTCTACACTTCAGCTATGGTTATATTACTTGTGCTAACACATAAAATAGCATCTTTTATCCTTCTGTGCTTTGTCTTTCACAGACTCAGGATGAGTTGTTGTCCCAGGGGAAATCACTGAAATAAGAAACATGAGCAAGATCAGGTTTCTGCAATATAAACCTGACTCAAAACATGATCTACTCTTTGGTGCCATGTAGATCATGTAGGAGGGCAAAACGTACCCAGTAATAGCTGTGATTGTTAGTTTATACTCAATGGGATCAGAAGTAAAGATCATATCTGGTACTTTTTCTTCCATTTTAACCAACCATCACAGGTCTTCTGAATCCTCCTCCTCAAATTGTGAATGGGTCTTAGACTTCAAAACTAAAGAAATCTTCCAAACTCAAATCAAATAAAATACAGTGTCCACTGTGTAAACATGTTCCTCCATGAAGAATAAATCTAATGAGGCCTGATATCACACAGATCTGTGCTTAATGATGCTTACAGCCTCTTGTTTCCTTTCCTCCTGTAGAAAATTCCCCATTCATCTCCTAGAAACTAAAGGGGTAAATGCTGGTGCAAGCTGTGGTTGCATGGAGCAGCAGCTCCATGGGCAAGTGTTATAATCAGAGCAGCTGACAGCCCCACAGGGTTCATTTGAATGCATTTCCCCAAGTCACCGTTTTGAGAAAACTAAAGAGTATCTTTGACAACATTTTCAAGGTGATAGCTGTGCTTTCTGCCAGACTGGTGAATTGCCCTGAATGTGTCAAGGTCATTAAAAGGTGATATGACAGGCAAAAGTCCTAACATGCAGCTATATAATTTATTGCCTTGGCATATCAGGCTAAAAATCTCAAATTTCCCAGAATAAAATGTCACCAAGAAGAAAATAGTGAGATCCATAAGCAATCTGCTTTGGAGGGAGAGAACAGAAACTTGACATGTTTTTCTACCAAAAAGAAAACAAAGTGATAATTCTGGTGTGATTGTTTCACAGCTCCTTGAGGAGAGGCTGAAAAGGATTCCCTCTGTAATAGATAAATGCCATAATAAGGCACAAAGACTGTAGACTAAACCTAGGTCTATAAGGCTGGAAATAAAATGAAGTTTTAGGAAGTGAGGAGCAACTTAAAACCAGCAACAGATGCAGCAGTCAGAGTAGATGAAGGGCTAAGAAGGTGAAGTCCCTATGTAAGCTTTAAAACAGTAGTAAGTACTGTTACAAAGATACTTCTCTGGTAGCAGTATTGCCAAGTAACACTGCCCCAGGCTGCGCCTCAAAAGTCTCTGGCCTGGACCTTCAACCAAACCATTCAGAGCTCACTGCCTTGTCAGCTTGAAAATGTTTTAGCTCTTGGAGCTGACCAGTGAGATCAATGCAAGACCTGACACTGTTCAACATTTTCATCAACGAACTAGGAGTAAATATAAAATCACTGCAGGTAAGTTTTGTAGAGATGATGATGTAAAAAAGAGCAGAGAGAAAAACAGCAACAGAGACAGGACATTATTAAGAGCAAGCTGATGTTGAGGAAGTGATTTCATTGAAATAAGTGAAAATTCATTTTCCTGGGAAAAAAAAATGCAATATTTATGCACCAAGGGATTTTACCAACAATAAAATAGGGGTTATATTGGGCATTGAATTCACACTGCAGAGCTGTCAGGATAGACTAGAAAAAGATCACAAAATATGATTTTTCAGTAAGAGAATTGAGTTGAATTAGTTTTCAAAGATAATCAATAAATTATGTCATTCAAATGTTGGAATACGTTTATGGGAGAAAACACAGTGTCCTATGTCTTGAATAGGGCTCTAATCTGATGGGAAATAAAACAAAAAAAAATTTAAAAGATGTCTGGAAGCAAAAAGGAAATCTAAATTAGAAACTACAAACAAAATTCTAGCAGTGAGGGAGACTAAACTCCTGAGCAAAACACCAGAGAAAGTGCTGGATTTTCATTGCTGCATAATGACCTGATGCCTTTTTGTCTCAGGGCTGAGATTCTGGATGCAAAGTAATCGTCTGTAATGCATTTGGCTCGGGTTTGGTGATCTCCTGATGCCCTTTCTAATTTGTAAGTTCTATGAATATATTTGAATATTGTCTTTACACTTTCACAGCTGTTCCTTTTCTTGTTTCAGTTTCTAGTGAAATTGAGAAGGAATATGAAATCTTTTGCCTAGCCTAACTAGAATCAGTCCATGTTTTATTAATACATACTCATTTGTGTTCCAACAGCTGGATGAGAAGAAGAAGAAGGCCTTAGTCCCTTATTATACTCCTGGGCTATATATGTTTTCATATTTTTTCCAAATGCCAGTTAAGCACTGTGAAGTATGAAACGATACCCGCAATGTAAAAGTATATTTTTTTGTGTATTTATACAGCATTTTGCAAAATATGTTCTGCTATTTACTTCTTCTATTGCCTGTGAGGCTTTTCAGCAGAATGTCATTATCCCAAAATGCATGATTTTCTGTAGACATTAATTTTGTCTCCATATATATTATAGGTCAAATAAAAATCGATTTAATAGGAGAAAAAATTAAGAACTCTCAGATTTTTGAGCTGTAGGCAATGCAGTTATTACAGGAAAGTTTGAACTCATTTACCTTTATCAGGCTCCAATTAAAAACACCATTTAAAAGGCACGTGATAACTGCAGTATCCAGCGAGGCTGCAGGAGATTCACAAGATGAGAAGGAATAAAAAGTTCAGCTCAAAAGGGAAATATATTCCCCATGAACAATTAACCAGCCTTAATCAGGACCTGCTGACAGAAAGAGGTATTGGATTGGGTAGCAGCTTCCAAGCCAGGAGAAGAGAAGGCTCCAGGGAGACCTCAAAGCACCTTCCAGTACCTAAAGGGTATGGACAAACCCTTATAGGATGGGGACAAACTTTTTAGCAGCGTGTCTAGTGATAGAACAAGGGGGAATGGCTTTAAACAGAAACAGGGCACTGTTCACTATGAGGGTGGTGAGGCACAGGCTGCCCAGAGAGGCTGTGGATCCAGGATCTCAGGAGCAGAGCTGTGCAGATCTTGTTGGAGGCACTTGATGATGTAGGGAAAAATGTAAATGTGTTTGGTGCTTGCCAGGAGCAACTTCATGAAAAGCCAGCCTTTGAGAACTTGGTGAGTGCATTTACACAGATATTACTCATAGATAATTGCAAAATAAATGAAAATTAAACTCACCCCGAGGTAATAAATTTATCTGTCTCAAAATTAATAGCCAAGAAGACCACAAATATTTATGAGAAAGGAGGAATAAAACAGAAAAAAGTCAGGTAGAAGTCATATTTGTCCCTTTGAGTGTTGAATAGACACTACAACTATCTGACTGTGAAATTCAGTCTTTTCTATCATTAGATCTGACCTTTCAGTTCCAGAGTCTTCTTTCTACGTCTCTCCAGAACGGAAAGACCAAGAAATGAGACATTAAAAAGTCTACATTTTTCTATGTTTCAGCATTTGGCCAGTACTTCAGGGTCTGGAGTGTCCTGCAATGTGCAAAAGGAGAAATTCTTTGAATTAAAACGTTTTGAAGCATGTGTCATATAAAGTTGGTACCTACTTATTCATCTACCCATGGCTAGAAATAAGTAGACACCTTCTATTATCTCCTCTCAGTGCAATAAAACAAGAATCAAAGTTCTGAGACTCATAGCTGGGTTATAAAAAGCAACAGAGCCATTAGAAAGGGATGTTTGAGACAAGCAAACATGAGGTGATGGCTCCTTGAGATGATCTGGCAGAAAGATTGGTCTGCTGATGCATGTGTGTGTTCCTGCCATGTTATTTTGGCAAGAAAGAAAGAGGAAATGACAGGAAAAGAGCTGTAGGTGTTTGTCCAATACAGCTGAGGGCTGTGCATGGAGCCCTTTTTGTTGCATGGCACTGGTTTTGCTGCACAAGTTGAAGTATTTCTAGAAATTTCAAATCAGTTAATCCCAGGGCTCCTCACATGGCTGCAGGGAGTAGGGATAATTCATGAATTAAGCAAATGAAAGTGAGGCTATACTTGTAGATGATATAGATAAAGAGACATAGAGGTTTGAGCTGCACACTGCACTTTGCTAGTTATAAATCCTCCAGACTCCTAATGGTAGAGTGACCCCATATCAGTGACAAAGTTTAGGAAAAAATTAGGAGAGCCTTACCATAAGTTCCTATGATGTTGTAATTTTCTATTAAAAGAACCAAAGCAAAATAAAGAAACAAACAAAACAAAACAAATCAAAACAACAACAAAAATAAACAAACCAACACACAAACAAAAATCCCAAACAACTAAAGATGAAGATAAAAATAAATGCTAGGAACATACTTCATAATGCAGGGAAATGACTTTGCTCATTATATGGATCAATCAAACAGAAAATCCTGGTTTGTGCCAAATTTTGATGGAGGTAATTGAACATGAGACAACAATACCCTCATAACTTCTTATATACTATTCTACAGGAGAAGATCTGTTGCAGGGGTAGGGCAGCAGCTAATAAATACCTGTAACTTTGAGCAAACATTGCCAGAAGTGAGCCACCCATATCCACATCTATGAGTGCAGAGCACTGAACATCTGCCATAACTCCCTGATGGATGGTCCCTTCCTAAGTATGAATGTGCTGATGTGAGCCAAGATTCTCCAAAGTAGCTATCAGACCTGAGGATCTCACTTGCATGCCTGACTTGAGATATTGTTTATAATATCTCAAATAAAAAGAGTTTGTATTGCAGACAGTTCTAGGGGACTGCCCCTCCAGTTCTGATCTTTTGATAAGAATACATTGTATTATTGTTCTTGACATGTCATCCTTTATCAGCAAAGGAGAAAGAAGAAAGAAAACAGGAAAACAGGTATCAGTTATTCTCACCTGCTTAACTACCATGGGGAGCTAAACCCTTGCTGGTGCTGATACAAATCTGAACTATTTCCTCAAAGCACAGCACACTGGAGATTATTTTACAGAGATGCTTCTGAGGCAATTCACAGTGAGCTAGAGCTGTATATAAGTGAGAACACTGCAGACTTTATGGCAGGTACATTCTTGAGGGAAATGGATTTATTTGCTATGTTGCTCGTCGAGCTCAGAACCTTGTCGTCAGTGCTAGTAAGAACTTTACTTTCTGTTTGATTTCAGAACACTGTGATGGCTTTATACATTTTTCTCTTTTGATTCATTCTTTTTTTCATTGAATATCACTACTACTCTAGCCATATCACTTCAGCTAACTCTAAAATAACATGGAAAGGGAGATATAAACCATAGAGTCCCAACAATAAAATTTTAAAACTCCCAATTTTTCTCACAAATGCAGAGATGTGAGAGTAAGGAGTGAAATACGGCAGTCAACAACCACTGCAAAGCCAGAAGTTACACAGTTTAAAGTTACACAGTTTAAAGTCTCAGGCAAGCCAGAGACTTGTTTGCTGCCACAGGGTAGTTGACCTCACTGCAGGACAAACCACACATTCCTTCTCCTATGCCCTAAAAGAAACAAACTATACTGGGAAAATAATGTAGTTGCAGCAAATTTTGTTGGCATTGCAGTGTCTGCAAGGGATCATTTGTCATCGAATTGATCAACATGACTGTTGTAGGAGAATTGTGATGCCAGCCTGGCCTCTGGCAGTCACAAGATCCATAGCCCTGTTCTATATAAAAAAGAGAGCATTATAATTTAGGACATTGAGAAGGGTCTTTCTGCTCCATTCTAATTAAGAAATGTAGGACTTACGATTTAACAAAGGAAAAAAGTTCTGTAATAAAATGTTTGAGAAGCTTCTTACAAACTGTAGCTTTGCCTCCTGAAGAAGATGCCAACATTTACAGGAGAAAACCATAGAAACTGTGATAACAATTGGCACTGCATGTGACACTGCCAGGCGAGGCATGTTACTGAGATAAAATGTAACATGGCAGAAATGCAATTGCAAAGAGGAAAGATAATCAGCTGAGCTGGCTGAATCTGATGGGAACAGAAACTGTCTGCTGAATACAGGGGGAAGGAAATATCTGGAAGAACAAGAGCTTGACTGGTGAGGATTTTTGTGAACAAAGCACACCTTCAGTGTGTAGTCTGAGGCTGTAGAAAATAGGCAGGACAGATGGTGAGGCCCAAAGTAGCCTATAAAGGCCTCAGGGAAGAGCTGAGGCCACTGCTTGTTGCTGGTGATATTCTCAACAGCAGATCAGGTCTTGTTAGCTACAATCTCCCTGAGCTGTCCCCATGCACTTGGACTATACCCGGAAGGGTGTTCCCAGTTCCAGCCTGGATTTTCATCTCAGCTTTTTCAGCTGCATTTCTGCTCAGACACAGTCCACACCAGTGCTGCTCTCACCCCACCACCCCAGCCCAAACAGTGTGTTTTCCAGAAGAGAGCCATGGCCCACCCTGGCCAGGTCTTTGAACTGAGTGACTGGAGACCAGAGGGCACCTCTGGATATTTGAGATAGAGCCCGAGTGCCCCCGTGAACAACCTCTGGAGCTTACCTGAGGGTCTGTGCTGCAGTCACAAGACCATGGCTATTTTAAGGAGATTTTATCAAGGGTGCACCTGAGAGGCTTCTTTCATGGAGTTGAGTTGAATTGAATTGAATATACCTCATTTTGTTTCTTGGATAACTCCACTGGACACAGGCACATTTCCTTATTAGAATCACTGTCAACTGAATCCTTGAACTTCCCCATATTCTCACCTTTTAAAATCAGCTGTGACACCTGGGTTCAATAAAACAAGCAGAAATTTGAGATTCACAATAACTATAATCCAGATATGCATTTATGATGTATAGGTGTTTTGAACAAACAAGGCAGAGCATAAAAAAAACAGCTCACAGCATGCTGATGAGTAGCATAACTTTGTCTAAAATTGCTAACTGAGAGCCAGGGACAGAGCTAGCCTTGCATTCTGAGCCAGGAAAGATCACTGGATGCAAGGCCTAGCAGTGACTTCCAAGAAAATAGCTCAGGTAGGAAGAAAACAGGTAATTTTTATAAACATGTATATGAAAGGTATTTATTTATATATATAAAAAGATCCTTTCAACCAAGCTGACATGAGTTCAGCAATTAAAACAGAAATATAGAACTTTAAATGGCAGAGAATTCACTAAAAAATAGAAAAGTAAGGAATCCCCCAGTGACAGATAGGGTGAAACATTAGGTTGGGAAGACACAAAATCATCCATGGACTGATCAGACTCAGGAGAGAGAGAGAGAGCATTCAGATGCAATAACCCTGCAGAGGTAACACGTGCACCATGGGTTCTAACAGAAACTTGAGACAGCAAAGAGTGGTCAAGTGAGGGGAAAGTAAGGAGATGAATCTGATCCATGCAAATAGTCTCAGCAGTTTTGGAGATTAAGTAAAGTAGTACCTATGTTGTAAAAGCTGTGTACTCTTTGAAGGGTGGCTTGTAGGGCTGACGAGGTGAAAGAGGCTAAGTTCCCACTGATGGACTTACTCCTGCATATAGTTGGGTAATATTTAGTAATAATAAGTTTGCTGAGCCTTAGGCTGACACCCCCTGGAACCTACCCAGCAGTAGGAACTAATGGATTCTCTATCTTGTGAGCCAGAATTGCTCCAATAATTTATTAGTCAATATGAATCCATTAACTGCAACAATGTCATAGGCTTTGGAGGAGATGGTGTGGCACAAATGATGCCTGAAAGACCTACAAATCCTCACAATGATTTTATTAACCCTGGGGAAGTATGAAAAGAGACTACTGGGACTGGTTTCCCAGGACTTTGGTCTCTCAGGGCTGGCAATTGAAACCAACAAAAAAAAAAGTTCTGTTCGGCAAAGAGATTATATCAGATATGAAGATGGTCTAAAAAAAAAATCAATAAACTGAAATTTCCAATGGCATTTATATGTCAACATTTAGAGGCCTGGATATATTAAAGATTATTTGAATTTTAGAAAGTTGTTGAAAACTAAAATGTAGAACAATCAATTCTTCCTAAGTATCTAGGATACAAATGGGAATGCTCCCAAAATAAAACTTTGTTTCTGAGTGCATACGTAAGAACAAAACTGAAAGGACTTCACTGGCTTCAGTAGTTGGAGCTCACTCATTCAAAGTCAAATAAATCCATCAGGTCAAGAGACAAATATTTTACAGCATAAATTATCCAGAGACATCATGAAAAACACCTCACAAAATGCCACATCCACAAATTTTAAGAAGCAATTGAGTTATTTAAAAACCACTACAGAAACTATTACCTAAGGAAAAGGAATGCTGGAGGGCACATGTACCTTTTACCTGCAAAATGACAGAAAGGCCAAAGCTCAGCAGCATGAGGCAATGATGCTGAGCCCCAGAGAAAGTGGTTTTCTCAAGAAATAAGAGGGGGGTCTGTTAGGAGCTGCCAAAGCTGGTAGCAGGAAGGAAGTGAGGTTGCCACAGCTCCATGTGCAGCACACAGTGAGGCTGAGCACATATTCCTGATAAGCACAACCATGTGTATACACACAGCCCAAGCTGGGGTTTCAGCCAGGTAAGGGAAAAGGCCATTAAAAAGAAGATCCTGCGAGGTGGGATAATGCTTTTTATGCTGCCAGTGTTCTCCCTTACACAACTGGCTCAGGTGTTGAAACTCCCCTCCAGGGGAGGTACTGGGACATTGTCGTGGGTGGGAGCGGGAGCTTCAGACAAAGTTTACTAAAGAAGCCTTCCCATTGAGTCACAAGGTGCATAAAGGACCCCATGGCTTTCTGAACTCCTTCTCAGAGAGAGGAGCCCAGGCACAGCTGGATTCAGTCCTAGTTTAGTGAGACAGCAAAAGAGACTGCACTGGTCAGGCACAGGGCATGGACAGACTGACACCTGTATTGACCATGGGATTGACTGGCCCTTTTATCTCTACATTCACAGAATCATAAAATTCCATTTTCCCCAATACACTTTGAATCATCTCTTCTCCCACTTTTGGTTGCTACTCCAAATTTCCATTAGAAGTCCTGTATATACCCAAAATACACTTCCCATGTGTCCTACAGGGTGCTCCCTTGCCCCTTTAAGCAGTAACACTCAGTTTAGGCAGTGATCCTGAGAGATGCTCCCCAATCAACCCTCTCTGATTTTGTCACCTGGACCATGGACTGATTGCTGTGCTGTGAAAACCCTAGAAGCAGCTGGGTTGAGGCTCCATTTCTCTGATGAGGATATTTCAGTTGCCCCATTCCTTTGTGTTGACAGAGATTGGTCTTTAGCCACTCCAGTGGCCCCTGTCCCCTCTCCTTGCCGTGCTACAAGACAGGCTCCTAATCATTTGGTGCAATCTGTGAAACCTGCTCCTTTGAAATGAACCCTCACCCTGTAAGAAGGGAAAACAAGGTGAATTTATTTGAAGTGGGGTTCATCCACTTACAGTTGTGTCTGTGGACTCCTTTGTGTCTGTGGAAATGAGTGCTCTGCCATATAACCTTGTGTTTGCAGCTTTTTTTTTCTGTCCTGCAAAAGGAGGGGCAACTCCTTTTGCATGCAGCAAAACTTTTGCTGAACTCAAATTCAGTGTCTACTTAGATACTGCTTTCTACATCCCAGCTACTGTCTGCTTGGAGTAAATCTACAGAACTGTAAATTGTTATCAATTCTTAGTTGTTAATAAAAGCATTTTAGGAAAAAAAACAAGTTGAACAAGAGTAAATTTACAAGAGTAAAAAAAATACTGCTATAGATGCTACTCATCCAACCACTGAGCTACTGAGTACAAACTAATATTTAGACCAGTCTCAGTACATATATCTAGGGTGCAGTCAGCTCACAGACCTACATTGCACTAATCAGAACCATATGGGAGTCTGGAAGGTAATTCAGCTAAATGGGCAAGATTCAGACTTCTTGTGTCATGTTATGATGCTCCATGATGATCAAAACATCTGTAGATAACACATAAAACCAGGGAAAAGGTTCTCCTCCCTTCCTGAAACCCCACCAAGATGTTGCAGTGGTTTCTCCCATGGACAGCATGTGAAAAATAAACTTCAACAGATGTTAGCTGTATTGCTTATTTTCTACCAGAGAATACTTTGACACTTGAGAAATCTGTAGGCAGCAGAAATACTGATTAATCCACACAGAACCAAATAAATTAAAGCAGAAGAACAGGAGGTCTGACAAGGCTCATAATACATTCCAGCAGTTATAGAATGGTAGTGAGTGATGTATACAGCTTCTCTAGTCCTTCATCTGGAAACATTTTAATACAGAATTAGTAAAATAATCACTTTTCCATATATCCCTCTTACCTTTCACTCTCCCTGAGATGAACTGAGTGGAATCTCTTAGGTTGTCCAGTTAATCTCAATCCTCACTTCTAGTCAAGAGTTTTCCAAATTAACACTTTCCCTTCTCTGTCAACATGTTGAGACAGCACTCCATCCTTACAGATAAGGCCAAGTCCAGAGCAAATATGTATAGGCTTGTCCAATTTTAAAATGTCTGGATTTTTCTTTGTGGTTTTCTAAATAGGAACTGGAATTTCAACTTGCATCACTTTTTACCTTTATAAATTATTTAGTACAACCCCTCAGAAAAGATACAGAAGCCTAACTGTGCCCTCATGAAAACTCTTGGAGTGGAGTGCCTATGTGACTTTAAAATGAGATTTATTATCAATGAAAAATTAGTTCTGGAGCTTGCCTGTGAGTCTCACATCAGTCAGCATTCCCTGGACAACTTCAAAGGTAAGTTCTGCATTAGGACAGCTATTTCTTCTAGTTATGCAGTAGTGGTGACAGGCAGGATAACACGGAGTTTGCAGGGTAATTTGTTTTATTGATACAGAATAAAGTTTTACAGAACATCAGGCAAACCCATCCTCCTGTTTGCCCAATACTTGAGGATGAACAGTTACAGACAAGAAAATTATCCAGTTACCTGTAGTGCAGCTAATGATTAAATTACATTAAAACTGTTAACAATATTATATTGTAAAATATAAGTTCATGTACAGTATATACATACAATAGCTTTCTGCTCCTTGTCAGGAACATAAGATAATCACACACATTTTGCAGTTTAATTTAGCTTGTGCTAAAGTACATTTCCATCTTAAATATATACCTTAATGTAAACCATACCTATGAAATCTCTCAGTTTTACTCCCTGTCTCTTAACTTGCAACTTATATTACAGCACTTTAAAAGCTGAATGAACACGCTTATTCAGAAGAGGTTTCTGTCAGAATTTCCTCTCTTTTAAATCTTTGGCAATGCTTCACAGGACATTCTCATTAGTCAGACTTAAGTTTTTTACCACATGACATTTTCATCTTATCCAAAGCAGGACAATCTGATTCCTGACTCTTTCTGTCTGAAAGAGCAGGCCATGCAAATGTGCTGTATGAGTGTTAAAATTATAAAAATCCTACACTGTAGGAGAAAATTGACATTGTGCAAAATATATTAATAAACATTGTAAAGATTCAAAAGATACAACATTGTTAGACTTGGCAACACTGGCCAACTGCATAGAGACACTACTTCATACCTGGCCACTCACTGCTCTGGAAATCTGTGCCTTGACAGGCTGCACTGCAGTCAGACCAAGCAGGAAGATGTGCATGGCTTTGTATCTGGGTCAGCCTTTCCAAGGTCTGATGGCTAAGATTAGAACCCTCGAAGCTATCAAGCTTCTGAACAAGTTATCTGACTTTCACAAGAATATGTTACATTCACTGGGTACCAGAGCCACCCCTGTAGGCTGAAGGTACCCAGCTCAGCAAATATTCACTGATAGAACCGTGGCATTATTCACTTGCACCTGACAAACTCTGAACTGGACAAGTCCTTCTGCACCCTGGTAGAAGCATCTTCTCAGAGCTGCTCACCAGGACACAACTGAAGCAGAACAGATATGAAAGGACTTTAAAGCCCTTTATTCTCCCAATACCCAAGTAGAAAGATGAAAAAACCAAGAGGAAAAGTAACTTGCATTTAAATCCTCTCAGTCCTACTAAAGATGTTTCTTGCAGAAGTATTTCATGTCAAGTGAAGTATGCTGCACAGAAATATATTCTATCGGTGTGGAGTGTATGGATTAGGTAAGCAACAGATTCACTATGAAGTAGATGGAAATAATGTCTTTTAAAACAGCTTACAGGCTAAAAAACATTCAAGATGAAAAGCTGAAGTTACCTTTTTCTTGTCTGCTAACTACCTGTGTTTGCTCCACGGTGGCACTTCCATAAGAAAGGCTGATTGTGTGGTATCACACAGGCACCGACTCATCCCTTCCAAGTGCCTGCCAAATATTTAACTTTGTCCACGCTAAAATCAAAATTAGAGCACTACTCAGAACTATTGCTTGAACAAATACATGCAGTTTAAACTACGTGCTATAACAAATCCCTATCAGAAATGCCCTCATCAACGTGGAGATAAAAGTGCTCATTACAGTCACCAGATGGTAAATGACAGTGGAAATATTCTTAAGAGAAAATATAAATATAGATATATTTAGCAGTATATTACTCTAGCATTGTAATGCCAAATGGTAGATTACCAAATGGTAGATTTCTGAGGGATATACTGAAGGCAGGCAAAATATTACATATATTTCTATCTTAATTTGTATGACTACAGTGAAGAGGTTTTGGCATAACATATTTCTTGGGGGAATGTTATGATTAAAAATATTCCTTAGAAAAATTTGTTTTTTCCTAACAGGAATGAGTATGATAAATAGCTATGTTATTGCACAAACTATAGGGTTGTTAGAAAACAAGACCAAAAATAGTGCTTCAACATTTGGAGAGAAAGTCATCTCTGAAGTTTGAGACAGAAAGTCAAAGATGAACCTTGAAAATCAAGATTGTACATGGGGACTCAGCATGCAGGCTTGCTAAACAAAGCTAATTTCTACTCAGATATCAACTTATGAACTTACTATTTTCTTCTTCCAAAAGAGACAAAAGAAGCAAAAATACGTAAAGGGCATATTATGTACTACTTAAGGCAGAACATAAGAATGCAAAAATAATTATTGGATGTTCAAATAGAAATATAGATATGTAGTCTACAGACTTCTAGCCACAGGTAATAAAAAATACAGTATTTCATACTTCTGTATAGCTGAAATCAAGGATAAAGAAATTGTGTAAAAAATGGGTCAGGGTAACAGTTACCAAAATGTACAAAAATAAACTGCTTATCATGTGTGATGTTGAATATTTTTGCATGAAAGCAATATTGCTTTGATAAACAAAAAAAAAATCTTATAACTGTTCATTCAAAGTCCAGAAGAGATATATAATTACTTTCTAAAAAAATAATGTATTTTCACATGTATATCCTATCTCTCTTACAAACGGTACCTCTTTACACAGTACCAGTAGCTGAAAGCAGGTCCTGAGTCAAGAATTTCATTTTAAGGAACGAAACAGTTCACAGTGCTTGGTTAATTACTTTAACCCAACCACCAAGTGTGTAGCATTTAAATCTGCAGGAACGCTCCCTGTTGTGTTAGCAAGAACTGTGGACGAAGGATAAATGATTTCTTCAACCGTCACATATGTCCCTGTTAAAAATCCAACAAATCCAACAACAGCTATAAAAACATCTTTAAATATTGTCCATAAACTTAGGTTTTCCTTGTAGAAAGTGAGGATTTCAACCAGAGGTGGCAGAATCAGTCCCAGAGTGCTGCTGCTGACGGCTCCAACAAAAGAAATCACCAGGTCCAGGCGAGGGATCAGAACTGCTACAGCACCTAAAGCACAACAGGAGAAACAGCGGCTTCAGATTCAACATCCTCATGAGAAACAAAACTGCAACAAACACAAAATCGAGTGGTTCAGACTTTTTACAAAGCTCCATCATTCAGTATTTTTCTAGCTCCAAGCTGTGTGCACTATACAGTTGGATGCACATATTTGTCAGTAACCCACATCTTTGTGCTCATCTGAGAGAAACAGTTTCAACTGTGAATTTCTTTATGAGCTGGAAGAGCATTAAGTTAAAGCATTATTGTACTTACAGAGTAAATAGATTTGGCCTGCAAACCATAGAGAAATTAAAGATATGAAATAGCAAGGAAATGTTTTACTTTTTTGGCTGTTGATAGATTTTTAGGGTGAAAGAATAAAAGCTGAGGAAGAGTAGAAGGCGCTGTTGCATGCTGCCTTAGGAGAGAGTGGGCAAAAATATATTGCTGTCTATTAATTTCTATAATTAATAATCTAAAAATCACATAAAATTATTTAAAATTAACAAAGCCTGTTGATGGGTTGGCAGTCACACAGTCATTTAAGTGACTTTTACCTACAAACTTGAAAAATCTTGGTTTGTACAATTGCATTCAGTTTGTAAAATATCGCTGTAATAGTTGCCTACTTAACTAAATGAGAACTCAGCCCTGCCAAGAGGAGTCTGAAGACAAGGCCCACTAAGCCTTTTAAGCTTGGCCAGCCTTACTCCTGAAACTACAACAGTTATAGAAACAGAATCCGTCATGTTGGACCAGAAACACTTCTGGTTTTAACTGCTTTGGCTGGCAAGGTCCCCCAGTATTAACTCAGATACACCAGTTGTCATGTCATGGTTTCAGTCCTGGATTAGAAAACAGCTTTCAAGTCTCTATACGACCATTGTATGTGGTGGAAATGTCTTATTTCCCTTCCATGAATATACTGCCTTTTAACTATCAGACAGTAGTGTAAACTTCCACAGCATCAGCCTGTTTACATCCTTCCACCACATCTCATCAAGACAAAGAAGCAATCATAAAGAAAGGGGAAGGGGAAAAAGGGCGTAAAATCCACCAGCACACAAAAAATACCATGTGATATGTTTTGGTTCTTCCATAACTCCCTTCTTCACTCTGAGGCCAAAATAAAAGCAAGTTTGGCTTTAGAGCAACTTCACTGACCATAAGTTGTTCAGACAGTGTTTATGGCAATGAACAAAAAGAACAAGCAGGAAGGAGATCGCCACATAACATGTGAGGATGAAAACCAAAGGGTGTGTATTAGCTTTATAAGGTATAACTATGAAGTTGTGCTTTCTATTTGCAGAGTGTCTTTGCTGTGGGCTGCACCAAGTTCTGACACACTGTGATTAAGAAAGTCAGCATACTCAAATTATGTTTCTTTTAAATGTTCTCCATTGAGAATAACTTGGGGGAAACTGCATTGGAAAATACACTCAAAATTCACTTACAGAACACAACAGTTGTCCACTGTTACCTGGCAACTGTTTGCTACACTTCTTAATGAAACTACAGATTTCTCACATAAAAAGGAGCTAAGAATAAATGGTATAAACCTGCAGAAGGATGGTGGATTTTCTAGCCCATCCACTTGAAAGGAACGTATCATGCACAGAACTGCCAAAAAAACCCCAAAACTTTTTCCTGCTTGAGATGACTTGAGATAGTTTATTAACACTCTGGGATTCTACAGAGATGAGAGTCATTGTTTGGGCAAAGAAAGCCTGGGCAGAGACAGAAGCGGAAACCTTAGAAACATCCTGGCACTCAAAAATAGGTAAGACAAGTTTTTATATCCCACTTTTAGGATGCACCTATTCAATGCCAAACAGTTTTTTCCGTTACATGATGTGACATTTGAAGACTGGAAATGTCACATGTTTATGCATTATCCAGGAGAAAGCTGAATGAAATGAGAAAAGAATTATGCCAAAGTTAATAAAAGCCACCAAATGTCCACCACTGTCACTTTTGCAGCCATAACTGTTCAAGCCACAAGAGCAGGCACTAAAAATGTACAAACAATACAAGATGAGCACTGAGACCAGATTGGCAAGTGTGATACTCAGCCACACAGAGTCCACAAGTAATTGAAAAGTGCAGCTGAAGTGTATTTGCAATGTCTGGTAAAACTCTCAGCTAATGACTATGTTGAATGTGTTGTTCTAAAGTAAAAGAGAGGGCTGCACACTTATTATCTTGCCAATTCAATAGGTGTAGTGGGAGTATTCATTAAATATAGATTTTCAACTTCTGTAATAGACCTCTTTCAGTTCCACATGTGTCCAGAGTTTAGAAGGCACTCATTAATTTATAGTTCATAGTTTTGATTCAAACACCCTGCTTTATTAAAATAATGAGACTATGTTTCATATTTTTTAATTGGAAAAAAATCCAACTGTAGTTTGTACTGCTTCAAGTTACAGAAAAACAAAATGCTGTGTGTTGATTTGAAGCTCATCAAACGTTTGTCTGACTCATACAAATTTGTATGAATCTGGATATTGCTGTGGGAGGAGGTTTGGAAAGTGTTTCAAGGTTTTAATTAGTGTGCTATTTATTCCCTAACAAGCAAAGAGAAATACAATGCATGTTTATTACCTATCAAAGAATGTATTCAAGAGTTAAGAAAGGGCTCCTTTTTCCAGAAGCAAACAAGGGCCATTCCTACAGGTAGGAAGCCTGATTTTCCCAGCCATTTGCAGCTTTCAAAAATACATTGTCAAGAAGAAATTCTGATCCTTTATCAGCAGTCATGAAACCTTCTGGTTTGGAAGCTCTGGGAACCTCAGCTAAGAACTAAGTTCGACATTAGTAATAAGACACTTTTTTTTTTGGTCAGCAGTTAAATTGTCTTTGGGCTTGAATAGGAGAGTGGGGGCCATATGAACAAAGCATTCTGCAGAGATAACAAGAGGTAGCATCATATTGCTTCTACCTTAAACTCTGCAGTCTAATCTCAGAAACTACAACTCACGGTTTCTCCAGCCTCTCTCAGGTACACAGTCCCACATTTGTGTCAGCTGAGACTTTTTTAAGGAGAGGAATGCTATAGTACAATGTTTAGATTTTCTTAAGGGATATAATACCCCAGTGGGAAGATAATTTTATTCTCTTTATTTTGTAGTGCTGCTTCTTTTACAACTTTTTCTCTTTGTTACAGAATCAGCATATTACTCATCAGACTTGCTTGTTGGGAGGTAATTCCAGTGAGATTGCTGGGCAAAAACAAAATTTTGCCATTTCCACCCAACCAGCATTATACCTGCTGATGAAGTCAAATAGGTGATTACCATATTCCAATACTTCCTCCAGTAATCAAATATTGAGCTACCTTATTTCTATCAGAAAGTAATACATATGCCATGCTAAATCTTTGAGCAAGATGGGCACAGCTGTAATTAGGATCTATGGATAAGCAGAGATTGAATATAACTTTGGTCCTATCCATAGATAGTTCACAAGCAAAGCAGATTATGACTTCATCAGGACAGTCTAATCACAGAGCTCACTTAAAAAGCCTTTTTTTCCATATTTCTAGTAGGACTTAATTAATTTATAAGCATCTTTAGGAAGCCAGAAACTAATTCTGAAATTTAAAATGCTAAGAATAATGATAATTTCTGCTATATTTTCCTTTTGCTCAATAATAAAGCTATTTAATATTTCTTCACTAAAATCATTAAAAGACATTATTTTTTGATAATACCAGGTTTAAGATTTTATCTAGGTATTCAAACATAATTCTGACAAAAAAAACAAGTCAGTGGTATTCAAATGCTGCATCTGAAAAAGAAGTAGTACATATATTACCAGATCAGTAGTATGGCCCAAGCAAATTGTCCTAACAGCAGGTTTTATAAAAAGGCATAGTCAAAAAGACTGGGGGCTTCTTAAGTACAAAAAACGTTGGATATTATCAGGGAGTGGTAGCTTCACACAGTTGAAAAGCAAGGTAATTGTCTCAAGTGACTTGCAACCAGTTCTCTCCAAAGGCAGTGACAGTGCTGAGGAGGACCCTGTCCTCCAGGAAGCCAGCATACTTCAAACTTTCTATTTTACACTTTTCCAGGACCAGATAGCAGACTACAACATTGATGCATTAAAGATGGGTGTCTGACAGCCATGTGACTTTCCAAAAACACAAAATGAAACTGTATCCTTTGCACATAGATGTCTATGATATGCCCAAGAAAGGGTCCTTTCCGTGATTTAAAAATGCTTAAATTAAATGTCTGGCCAAGAACTCTACCTGTAGGTAAAACAGCAATTCAAAATATGAGCCTGAATCCTCTTTCCTAATCTAATATCCCAGGCTGCACTCTCTGTCCATCTCTCTTTACCACAGCAGTGCTCAGCCACTCAATCCGGCATCCTCTTCTTCCCTCCTCTCTATTCCAGTGTTGTGTTTCCTGGATCCCCCTCCTTAATGCAGCACCTTCATATTTTCTTCCAACTCCCTCCTCCTTTTCTGCAACACTCCCCTCCACACTGGCCAAGATTTTTTTTCCTTTATCTCCTGTGAGAATGGAAAAACATTTCTCTGATATGCACTGTCCCAGAAGGCTCAGCCAGTTTGGCTGCAAGGAGCTTACACATGCAAGCTGGACAACTGGCAAGTCAAGACAACATCATCCTCTCAAGTCCTACATCACAGTTAAAACTACTCATCTTTCAAAAATAAATGTCAAAATCCAATAAAATTTAATGTTTCCATGAAAAGTTGCTCATGTAAATTAATAAAAAGTAACGCCTTCCCTGAGAGAATGCCTTCTGCAGTGGAGACAAAACTGTTTTGATATGTAAGTATACAGGAATATGAGACCAAGTAGAAACTGTGACCTATCTGCAGATAAACCAATGCAAAAAATAACTTAAGAACATTTGTGAATAATTTACATGTTGATACATGTAAAAAAGGATTTTAGTTAAAGATCCTGATATTATATAATTGCAAATTAGAATTAGAATTTCACCTTTTTTTTGCTAAAAAATATAATTAACATAGGGTTTTAGGTGGTGTTTGTCTTAGCTGTTGAGACATTGAGACATTAAGACACATATAGAAGATAATTTTTAAAAAATCTATTTAGATTGTCTTCACAAAAAGTAATTCTCTTAATCCAACTTTCTAAAAAGCATACTTTTAAATATGCTCTGTCTCAAAACCAAAACTAAATGAGAAAAGGAATAAAGCAGAAGACAGATTACAGTTATACTATGAGGTGACAAATTCTACTTGCACATCGGAGAGAAAAAGAGGGACAGCTTGCACACAGGACAACCACACACATCATCTAGTTTGGCTTTGTTCCCTTCGGAATGAAAAACTCCATCATTATCTTCCTGCAACATACAGTATGAGAGACAGAAACATAAAGTACTTCACATCACTTGCCCTCACACTACACCACCACATTTTTGATCGCTTTGTCCTGTGTCAGTAAGAAAGACCGAACTCACACAGGAGAAGATGGTTTCAATATCCTTATCCTTCACAAGGAGAGGTGACACAGGACACTGCCCTGACACACAGCAGGGCCCTGTCCAGGGAGTGGTCAGATCTATCCCTTCCCCACAGCCCTCCACTTTTCTGAAACACGTAGATCACTTTTTACAGTACTTTGCATCCAAGATTTCAGAACTGTTATCAAAAGGGTTTTTATTATTTTTATTCCTTAAGCAGAAAGACACATGAAGAATGACAATAAAGCAAAGAGCAATTTAACAGCAGCATTGAGTCCAGTCTTCTTACCTGGCTACTGAAAATACCTACAGCCAGGGCAAAGGACTGGCACATACCATGGGTATGAGACACCTGTTTCAAGGCAGCATTTCCCCCTTGCTCCACAATAAAATCACTTCCCTCAAGCTGTCTGTCTTCTATATAAACCCAAAATTTAGGCAGTGCAGTTTGGTCAGATTTCACAACCTGCACCCATTTGAAGCAAAATCCAGTGTCACAACAATCCAATGCGGAAGGAGGCTGTGTGAGCAGGTGTAGCTTTAGAGGGACAGAGGTGAAGCAGCAGTGACACAGCTATGAGGCAATTCTTCCCCTACTCTTCTCCTCAGGACCACCCAGACTGACTTCCCTCTCTGAGCCAAATGTCCAAGTGGTAGTTAATGAACTGCTTGGCCTCCTCACCCTGTTCTGCCTGCCCCCATCAGATCTTCAGAATCAATGTATTTTTACTAAGTACCCCCCTGGGATGGTGACACACCAAGAAAACCAGGCTGTGAGAGGCCAAGGAACGTCCTCGTGCTGCAGTTTGTCCAGAGCTGCAGGACCAAGTGATCTTCATAAAACCAGCAAGCAGATGTGCTTGGCACAGCACACACCAGAGCAGGTGTAAACATATTTGACCATTTAGTTAACTGCTAATCCATGTGGTCAGAAATGGCACCTGGTTTAGGCTTTCATATCCGAAGCACTTTATTTATTCTTTTGTCTCTGCAGTAGATTTATTCAAGTTTTGCTGCTGATACTTTATCATACAAATATTTTTAGACATTTTTCAGTGAAATAATGCAACTGGCTCTTAACATGCATTTCTGGATTCAAGAGATGAATGTAAAACATACAGCAAAACTCAGTAATACTGTACTCCAAATGGATGATCCCAGACCATAAGTGTACTGGCACTTACCACTGGCAGTCAGTCTCCTTCTGCTTCTACAGGCTCATCAGAAATGAGTCCACAATTGAACTTCTGTCCTATTTGTCTCACTCCCTCAAAATAATCTGTGGCTCTAAGACGGCTGAAAGGTTTTGAACCGCGCAAGCAAAAATTAATTTGCTTATCCAAGGACAAGACTGTTTTTGCTAGAGAGCAGAGGTGAAGAAAAGAGTCAGGAGGAGTGGTTAAGCCTTGAAGAGCCAGCCATGCTGCTTCCAATGATGCTACACAGTTGTATTTTCCAATATTAACCATCACCACTCCATACTCCCCACTCATTCTCTCGGATGCACTGTGTATATCAAGCTATTCCACAGCAAAGTAAGCAAGAATATGTGGCTGCTACTTTGTTGTCTCATAACAAAAGCAATAATAAATTCAAATAATTTTGTATTAAAATTTTTATATTAAAAAGTTTGTCTTGCCATTACCCTTGAAAATGAAATTTTCATTATATACCTTTTGATTACTACATAAAATAAGAAATAATGTGGTAAAGATGAAATTGAACATACTTAGCTTTAATCTCAAACTAATATACTTTGCTCCATAAATACATAAATATGAAGGAGAAACATTGCCAAAGACACCTTTAGGAATAGCAAAAATTACTTATCTTTATCCTTCAGGCTTCTTTTCCTGTTTCATAAAAAAAATTCTACATTTCTTTAATAAAGATAATTGAAGAAACAGATGATTAAGATGACAAAAAGTATCTGTTATTTTGGAATCCTTTTGTACTAATAAAATCCATCACGGTGCCATAAATTGTAACAGCCATGCCAGATAAATTATCTTCTGTAATCACCATCTAAGGACTAAACAATATATTAAGTAATAGAGGAAGTTAGCTCTCCCTCCTCTCACCAAGTATTAAAAATACAACGTAACAAGGAGATTCTTTTCTGAATAACCTTGAAGAAACTTCTGAGTCTCTAACCCATGTTTTTGGGGAGAGGGGAATTGCTCCTATGTGCTACAGCTTCCACCAGCAGGAACACATTAATCTGCAGAATTCCCAAACAGAGAAGTGGACCAGACCAGTTTGCTTAATGAGAGAATTCATGGCAGAGCTCTATACTGAGAAAAACCACAAAGAGGAGATACAAGCAAGGACATACTACAAGAGGAATTTAAAACATCACATGGACAAGCCTGGATGGTCTCAGGAAAGGCAAAATTCTACTAAACAGACACATTTAAGGGATGCTACACGCATTAAGAAAAGCTTTTACAACCACACCAATGACAAAAGGCTGAAAGGAGGAAAGTGAGTCTGCTCCTGGATGGAGTGTGGGATTCAGTGACAGCACACCCAGCAAAAGCTGAGGGATCCAGTGCTGCCTTGGCCTCAGTCAGCCTTCCAGTCCCTAGTGTCAGTGAAAGACCTCAGTAAGAAGAATTTCCATCAGAAGATGAAGATTGAATCAGGGATTACTTAAGACAACTCAAACCATAATGATATACAGAACATGAAGGGCTGCATTCAAGAGTATTGAAGAGAACTGGCCAATGTCCTTCTAACACCACTCTGTATTGTCTCTTAAAAGTCATGGAATTTGGGGGAAATGCCTGGTGACAAGGGAAATTAAATTATAAATTACTATTATTTCTGGTAAATTGTCAAGAAAGGCCAAAAGAATCATACAGGGAAATACAGGCAAGTCATATTTACTTTGGTCCTTGGAAAAATCATGGAGCAAGTCATCTTGGAGCATATTTCAGGGCACATGAAGGAGAAAAGGTTATCTGGGAACAGAAAATTAATGGATTTATGTAGGAGAAATCATGTCTGACCATTCTGATAGCCTTCTTTGATACAATGTCTGGATTTATGGATGAGAGGACAGCAGTAGATGTCATTTACCTCAGTTTTAGAAAGGTCTTTGACACTGTCTGCCACAATATTCTTGTGTCTGAATGGAGGGAAAACAGATAAGTAAAAAACCTCAACGGACCAAACAATACTTGTTAATGGGTTATTCCACAGAGAAATTTTAGCCATTTTCAAATGGGAAGCTACACTCTGATTTCACACAATGTTAGAAGTTTTTCACAAAAAGTAAATACATGGTTTCTTGCGTTGTTCTTAAGTATCTGAATTAGCCTGCTTATTTTGTGCTGTGAAAAGCAAATGTTTTGGGTATGATTAGCAGCTATAGCATATGGCATGTACTCTATTATTACTGACATAATAATAAATAACTTGCAAGCTTGCTGCAACGTATCGGAAGTAAATTTAAAAATAATGCCCTTAAAATGATAACAATCACTAGCAATCACACTGCAGTAGGATGACCAATGCATTTCCAAAATAATGCTCTGCAACACCTGGTGCCACAGGCACGGGCTAGTTAAAGCCTGCTGTGGTGACTGATGATACAGAAACAAGAAGCTGCCAAGAGCCTTGGCTTCCTGGGAAGGATCACGTGCAGTACCTGGTTGAGGTTCAGCTCCCTGTGTTGACAGGTTTAGGCAGATTAAGTACCGCATTATGGCCTGCAGTCCAAATCCATCAAAAAAAAATGCAGTCATCTGCAGACGTTTTTAGTCTTAATCTGCTGGTATTTCATCTCACAAAATGAAGTTCAAAGAGAGCAGCCTGCTTTGTCACATGGGCAGAGCTGGCCCGCAGCTCAGCACAGGGAAATCGGGCAGAGCTCGCGCTGGGAGCACTTTACTCTCCCAGCACCCCGTCAGGCTGGGGCTTCCTGCGCACCTCACGCTTTGCCACCAGTCTGGGAACACCCACTGTGTGCCAGGCGTGCCCAAGGGAAGGGGCACCCTCCCAGGCATTCTTCCTTTGTTTTCTGTGACCCAAGTAAATCAACAGCCAACACAAATACGTGATTGCGTATCAGAAGCCCGTACCAACACATATTATCCTTTCTCTGTCATTTTCAAAGCGCTCACCATCATCTTTTCACCTTGACGGGAGAGAGGAAATAACGACCTAGTGCTTACAGCAGTTACACAGGAATAGGGGAACCCAGGTTGGACATGCTCCTCACAGAACTGAGGTTTAAGTCTCAAATACTGGGTTTTCACCTACAAAATTACCTTTCAATTGTTTTTTTCTAAACAAGGAACAAGGCTTGTGTTGTGTGAGCAGAAACTTTTTTCCGGCTGTCCTCAAATGCTCTGCATTTTGTTTTATGGGTGGGTTTTTTTTTCCCATACCAACTCTACCTTTGGTAATGCTTTTAAGTGGACAGTGAAATGATTATGTGTAAATATACTTAATATAAAGCAGTATGAACTTCTGCAAAATAAAAGGCAATAGTAAATATCAAGCATAAAATAGTACTTTATTATAATGACATTTTTTAACTAGCAGAAATTACAGCCACCATATCAACTAATAGAGAAAAAAAAAAAATCTTCACAGTATGTAATACTACCTCCATACTTTGATATGAATACTCACCTTAATAAAAATTTATTGGAATATTCTTGTGGAAATTATTATGTACATTTGCTGTCTGTGGTCCTCATATTACTAAAAATTACTTGCAATTAGTTGTAAACTAGCAAAAAAAATTACTTGTAAACTAGCAAAGAAAAAAGGTAAATTCCAGTATGTTTGAAATTCATCAAACTACTAACTTTGTACTGTTCAAAAAATTCCTGCAATGATTTCATAGTTAGCTCTGGATCACACTGTTACTTATAATGTAATATTCAAATCTAGAGTAATTTTGTAAAACAAAATTAAACTTGAGGGGTAAGTATAGGAAGGATCTTTTCTACATTACTTTGGTGTTCTCAAAACACTGATCTGAATGTCGGAGCACTGCTTTACTCTCAACCTAAATGGAGGGAGCACTTTATTCCTTGCCAAGAGCTTTGTAAATCTTGATTTAAGGATGTGATTATAACCATGGAGTTAGAACATTGATCTACCCATTGTCAGCGTAAGAATCAATTTAGAAAACAAGTGAAACACAAAATTGCCACAAGTTTTTTCAATTAGAAGAGATAATACTGCTGTTTATAAATCAGATGAGCAAGATTTTAATTAGTTTCCCTCTGGAAAAAAGTCACAAAAGAAACAAGAAAAGGGAACAATGAAAATACTCACAGGAGAACATCAAATGGTATCAGAATGGACTAGGAGGATTTCCAACATAAATAAAAGGATAAAAAAAACTATAGTAGATCTGGATTTAAGTAAAAGGGGGCTTATGATAAGGTAGATCAGTACTGACTGTTGGTTTCTGGGCATAAACAAAAACTGATGGTTGGGTCATCTTGAACGTAAACATCAAGTCACAGAAAGAAACCCTATTTTATAGGTTAAGCACAGCTGAACACCATGGAGAATTTGGAGAAGTGTTAACATGGTCAGACAACACAGCAGGTCAAAATTTTGCTCTCAGTGTCACAAACAAATATCCATACCTCAGTGGTAATGCTCTCTATTTGTTTTAATGAAAGTTTAATGTTTTACCCCATGGATGGAAATACTCCATATGTTTACTGGGTAATTATACCTAATTAGCAAAATATTTTTTTTACAGTTTAATTTTATAAAACGTGGTTATTCCATTTGCATGCATTATATAATATTAATTACAGTTCATTACAAAAATAACACTTCAAATACTGTACGAAAAACCAAAAGGTACAGGAAGAAATTCTGTATTTAACAGCACCAAGTTTTGACAGATTAGGAACAGGTCCATAAGATCCTTTCCCAAAGACCTTGAAGGATCTGTGACAAATGAAATTAAGAACTGTTTTAGTGCTAAGGAACATTCTGATTTTATCCCTCCTTTTGTTATCACAAGGTATGAAATACCTTGTCAAGAAAAGAGATTCTTTTTGGATGAGACAAATCACTCAATAATTACAGTGTAAAAAAGAAAGTCCTTCAATGAGGAGAAAGAGAAAATGATCGGGTTTTATCCATTTCTCCTTCTCATGGCATGATTTTAGCGAGTATATCCATACAGCCATTTCTAAGCATCTTCCTCTTCAGAATGAATTGCAGTATTTCAGTAAGCCAGGGGAAGGAAAAACACATAAAAAACCAAAATAAAGCAATACTGCCAAAACCGTAACACTACAAGGATTTAATTAATTTAAATATGCTATAAATTTTTCCTTATTTTTGCTCTAACACTTTAAAGCTGCCTTTATTATGACAAGCAATCTTTGAAGTCCTAACTCTGCAGTCTGGTGCAGTCATTATAATCAATCCACAGAGGACTTAATTCTCATACAGTTCCATTGGTAGCTCAAGACTAAGAGTTTGGTGCTTATTACACATGGTAAGGGTGGATGAAACAAAGATTAAAAAAATTGCTAATTTTGACCGAATGCAGTTCAGAAAGCACAACAAGCTGCTACCACTCAGCAACCTCTCTCCAATCCTTCAAAAACAAGGCAGAAGTTTGAAAGCTTTTGTGAGGATCAGCTTATCAAGCCACAAATCACGAGTAACGCTCAGGCATCATTAATATTCTAGCTTTTATGCTTATTTGAAGCACTAGCAAAGAAAATGCCTGGAGTGACTAATTCCAGCTATGAAGTAATTTTTTAAGAGACAACTGAAGGCAAAGCAATGTTTCACCCCTATTGAAAAGAAAAAGAGGCACTAAGATGCAGGTATACAAACCAGCACAAAGGTTATACTTCGATAGCCCTGAGTATTTGATTTATTTCTGTTTTCAATATACAGTGAAAACCTCTCAACATAAGAAAATCTGCTTATCATTTGTAGTATTTTGAAAGAACTCTGTACATTTGGCTCTCTGCACAGCAAACTATCTATGCTTGAGGAAAAAATGTATTTCCTCATCAATAAATTAGGAAAGCATTTTGAAAATAAGCTGCAATCCAACTTTGCAGAAGTGTCTTGCCTCATTTTAAGAGACTTACAAGCAATTTTTGATTTTTTTTTCACTCAGTATATATTATATACTATATAGCTATTCAAATTTTAAGTGCTCTCTCATGCTAACCTAGAAATGCAGATGGGTAAGATCAGTTTTCACTCCTTTTTTGCATTAGCTCATACCTTTTGTGTGATGCTGACTGCACCTCCCCTGCCTCCCCAGAGAAAGCAGAGGTTGCTGTTCAAGAAGTGGTGCTGCTACAGAAATGTAATCAGACTTCCTGTCACTCTTAAATTTGCATAAAATCCTACCTAAATGCCCCCTGTCAGCTGAGTGATCTCCAGAGTGCCACAAACATAGCACACAGAAAGTATGTGTCAGTTTTCCAGTGAATTCTCCCCATGCACAGAGTCCATAGCAGGGAACTCACTGGACCACATCTGGTCAGTAGAGCCAGTATCTTGCTGGTCTACTTAAAGGCATTAAAAATAATTACCACCAGAAAATCAAAACAAAATGTCTGCAATGTGTAAAGGTAAAACATACCTGTAGATGTTTAATTGAATTATTTCCTTCTTTCCTTCAGTAGTCAAAGCTTTCCATGTGCTGCATTTGCGGCTAAAACATGAAAGCAGGCACATCATTGCTTTAAATACTTCCCTATTCAGTTAGCTGAACTAGTTGGAACATTTTCTTCTACCAGCTTATTGTGAAGACAGCATATCCAGAGAGAAAGGAAATCCCATAGGCCACAGCTGAGACAGGGTTCTCTTTTCATCTTGTTTCCTAGTTTGAGTTTAGAAAGCCATACTGCAAGGGAGAAATGGCTTCTGTGTCTAAGTTGCAAAGACTGGTAACAATGTGACTGCTAACAACATCTCTTAGCATTTTGCTCCATATTTTATAGATGTTTCTGAACGTTCCTGAATAATTTTCAGCTTCCTTTTCTCATAGCTCCCCAGTCATAGTTACTCCCTTGCTCTGTAGAATGTTTGATAGGTCTTAATTATAGCATGTATCTGAAAATGACTTGGAATTTATTTAAATGACTTTCAAAAGTATTTTAAGTAAGATCATAAGTCTCCCCATTAAGTACTCACACTTCACTGTCAATTAGTCAGAGGAATATCACTGAGTGCTCAGCTGGTTTTGCTCAATGTTTTTTATCTATTTTTCCCCAAAGCTGCAGCACTCCCTGACTAAAATGTTTACTGAGCTGGCTCCTCTGGAGAGGATAGTGTTCAGCATCTCCCAACTTACTAATTAGCCTGCTTATCCTTACTAGCAACATAAATATCCTGTCTGCAAAAAAAAAAAATCAACAAAGGGATTAAATGGCTATCTCACTCTTCTTTTAAGCCACAGCCACAGGGAAGACCATTTGACCAAACACTCACATCACTCTGGGCTGATAGATGCCGCTGGAGATACAGATAGAACTTTATAAGAAAGGGAAAACAATTTGTGCTAAACAATAAAATTAGACAGTTGTATGAAAGTTTGCCTTGCCTTTCTTTAACCCATGCTTGTAAGAAATAAAGATCAATTCAGCAACACAACCATGGGACAGAGTATTGTAAGATACAACAGCCTGAGGCAGAATTCTAATGCCTAAAATTCCCAAGATTTTATTGAGTAAATTTTTCAGACTTCATTTTCTGCTATGCAGAGAAATATAAAGAAATAAATATAAACTTCAGAAAGGTATGTTTTCTTTAATGAGATGGCTCACATAAGTATAGGCTTACTTGCTCAGTGCTGCAAACCAGAGAAGTCTTCCCCTGGGTAATGGACCCATTTGTTCTTTTGCTATGAAGTGGCTTCCACAAAAAGACAGGCAAATTATGTGAAAATCTGTTTTGAGTTACAGAATCACAAAATATGTCAAGTTGGAAAGGATCCATATGGATCATCAAGTCCCCACTCCCTGCTCTTCATAGAAGCCATCTAATCTGGTTTTCAGATGTTAGGGAAACTTTGTTTCCCTAGGCCATCAGACACTGTCTGCCCAACACTTTCAGAAGTTTGTTTTCTCTTTGCTGACTCACCCCTGACCTGAAAAGTAGTTCAGTTTCATTTTTATATTACTAACTCACTGTTGATTAGAGTTTATCCTGGGCTGTGTAGGCTAGGAGTAAGCTAGAAAAGCAAGAGATCAGGAAGAGTAAATTATTTTTAAAGAATTTCTGAAGTGCAAGCTGTAACCTACCACTGAAAGGATAACGGAATATCAATACACTGAGAATCAGTAACAATGCAAACCCAAACTGAACCTACAGGAGGGCTTTGGTCATGATAAAAGCAAATAACTTCAGCTGGCTGCTCCACTAGGAGATCACTAAAAGAGCACTATGTAAATTATACTACAATTATGATAGCTTTATCTTTAGAAAACAGTTTTTATTCTTTTATTTGTTTTACCTCTGTTATGGTCATTTTATACTTATTCATGCTACTTCAATTTGCTTCAAAACCTCTCCATCAGAAAACTGAAGTCTTTTCATCTTTAACTTCCATACCAAAATCAGTTCAAACTTATTCCTGAGTTATGTGCTGTAGCTCTGCTAAACTCCACAAAAAAGGTTTTGTCCCAGAATAGCTTTAATCTTTGCTACAATGTTTAAGATATTTTCTTTAATGATGATATTGACAAAGGGATTGAAGGCATGCTCAGAAAATCTACAGATGACAGCAAGCTGAGCGGTACAGCTGACACTCCTGAAGGGTGGGATGCCATCCAGAGGGACCTGGACAAGCTCAGGCAGTGGGTCCATGGGAACCCCACGAGGTTTAACAAGACCAGGTGCCCGGTGCTGCAGCTGGGCTGGGGAGATCTCTGGTGCCACACAGGCTGGGGGATGAACAGATCAGAGCAGCCCTGCCCAAAGGACTTGGGGGTGAGAGGCTGGACATGACCCAGCCATGGGCACTCACAGCCCAGCCCATCCTGTCCTGGGCTGCATCCAGGGCAGTGGGCAGCAGGGCCAGGGAGGGGATTCTGTCCCTCTGCTCTGCTCTGGAGAGACCCCACCTGCAGGGCTGCTTCCAGCTCTGGGGTCCCCAACATAAGGACATGGGCCTATTTGAACAAGTCCAAGGGAGGGCCACAGAGATGATCAGGATGGAACAGCTCTCATACAAGGAAAGGCCAAGACACTGGTGAGAAAGTTGAGGTTGTTCAGCCTGGAGAAGGCGCTGAGGAGACCTTCTAGCACCTTCCAATACCTTAAATGGGCTTACAAAAGAGCTGAAGAGGGACTTCTCACAATGGCATGTAGTGATAGAACAAGGAGTAATGGTTTTAAATGGAATGAGGGTGGGTTTATATTAGATACTAATGTGAGGGTGGTGAGACACTGGCACAGGTTGCCCAGAGAAGCTGTGGATGTTCCATCCCTGCAAGTGTTCAAGGCCAGCCTGGATAGGTCTTTAAGCTACCTGCTCTAGTGGAAGGTGTCCCTGCCCACGGCAGGGGGATGGAACTAGATGGTCTTTAAGGTTCCTTCCAACCCAAACTATTCTGTGATTCAAGTGCATGTAACCCAGATGGAGGCCATCAGGAGCACTGGATCATGTGGTCCTATTGCAGTTTAAATGGCGTCCTGAGAGGAACATAGTTCACTTTTTGATCTTAACAGACACCACTTTTATTACTGGCAGGCTTGTCACTTGCAATTCAATGTACTGAGTGTCAAACAGTTACAAAGCTGCAGCAGGATGAGTAGCTGAAAACAGCGCATCAACTGATTCAGTTCTTGCCATACAAATGCTCTTCTGAAAACCCTGCATTAGCTACACTAAAAGAAATGGAGATGGAAAGAGGTGAAACAAAAGGAAAAGTAATAATTCCCAAGGAATGAAAATACCAGAATGATGATAAATGTAATAAGGTAAGATACTGTGATGATAACTATTTGGACATCTATAATATAGCCGTGGAAAGAGTTTATTGTGACAAATGCCAAATAAAAACACTTTCCATTTTATTTCACATAAGTCTAGCTCCTTCCAGAAAATTTCTCATGCCTTCAGTGAACAAAAATCTCACTTTTGACTTCAGACAATTTTGTTGTAAATAGGTATCAAACAAGAAACATAGAAATACTGTGAGGAGGACATAATTTTATTTTTAATTCTATCATACAATAAAATTGATGCAGAATTGTGCTACTTTGCACAGGTTCATTTATACCTAGAAGTCCCTGCCATGCAGAATTTATAATCAAACAGAAAGCTACATATAAGAGGCAGAAGTTGCACATCAGGACAAAAATGGCTGCCTACTTCAACACAAACTGTTTTTATAGTACAAGTCTAACAAAATATAGTGTCAGAAATAAAAAGTTAGCCTACTCAACATTACTGTTCAACTGCCCGTAAAATTGTACACTAAAAATTAAGCCTTTCAGAAATGATACTGAAAAGGATCCAAAATTATTTCACTTCTCTATTTGAGAAAACAAAATTCAATTTAAAGAAAGGCTTTTCCTGTATAATAATACAGTTTAAAATTATATACAATAGAAACTTCTGAAATCTAGTAGTGTTGCTGGAAACCCATACTTTTAGAAAATATCTACTTCAATTAAGTATAGAGGAGCAGCCTGCAATGCTTGACAAGCTGCAATCAGCATCGTAGCACTTCTGAGTTGAGGCTTAACTATGCAATGTGTGATGTAGCAGCTGCAGAATGCTCACAGTCAAACACTCCAAATAAGCACACTTCTTACATCCCAAGTGTTGACACAGTAACTCTTCGTAAAATTAGTGAAACAGAACTTGGAAGTTCTCGTCATGTTTCAAGCTTTTACCGTGTTAAAACCAGAAAAAAACATAAAGCTCAATAAGCTTGTTTCATTTTCTTCCAAAATTCAATTCAATATTTAGTTAGCAGCTTGAGAATTACTTTAGGGATGAGATTGCTTTTTCTGTTCCCTCATAGACCACACTGAATTTCAACTCAAGTAACTATCCAGTCTGTACCTTAAAAGAAGTCTGCCTAAGCACAACTGCCAATACCCCTAACGCTGTCACACACATCCAACAGAAAATATTAAGAGACACAATCTGTGTTTTCAATAAGTTCATATTCAAAAGTTCTAAAAGTTTTGTAGCTGTTTTTATCAAATATTTTCATCTATTTCAAATAAACAAATAAAAATAATGCAAATAAACTTAGAGGCTATGGCCCTTCATAATCATGTACATGCATTATACTCTATGGATGTTCTGTAATTAACCAAATACTTTATGGTACTGGATATTAAACAGTTTAAACTTTACCTAGTTTCATGTTACCACATTATCCTGCAGACTGAACTATCGTTGACCTTACTCAGTTCTGCTAACAAAAAAACCAAAGTGTGGGACAAAATCAAAAGCATTATAGTATGACCTTAGAACACAACCTTTTGCACATAAATTTTAATGGATCATTTAAATAAAAAAAATTCAAATACTAGGAACTTTCAAAGAAATTGGATTAAAGTTATTTCACAGTTGGCCTAGATATATACTCAATTGCAGAAAGACTGAAATCAGTACAACACAATTTTATCCAACCGATTTGCTGTGGCCAAATTTTCCAACACAGGTAATCAAAAATGGTCAGTATTAAACCTCCCCAGTATTGTACCTGTGTATTATGGCATTTAAATAATCTGACTGCTTTCCTCACAGCCTGACCACCTGCAGTTGTATAAGACAAATGAATGAGATAAACCTTGTTGGCATGCTGCATGAAAGTATCGGGCTGTGTAAATCTGAACATCGTTATGTTTTCATACAGTCAAAGCTAAATACCCCTTGGGCACCTCATCAAGCCCTAAATTGCTTCCTATGGATAAACTGAAATTCAACAAGACTTCCATGTATCAGCACAAGGATAATTCACGACAAGCGTCTGAATGACAGCATTTAACACAAGTGTCAGACAAAGAGCGGCGTGACTTGAAGAACAAAAAAAATCCTCCAAGATCTGCAATATCCAAGGATAGCAAGAGAAAAGCACTAGGAAAAAACTTGCCTCATACACATGTAAACTTTCTCAAATGTATGTTTTATATTTGAAATTTTTATATTTGGTCTACTTATGGAGATCAAATTCTAAGGTATATTTTCCCAATTCTACAGAGTTGAATCTTTGGCTGAGTGCTCAAATGAAGGAACTGGAACATTTCATTCAGCAGTAATAAAGTCAAAACTTGAAATGCTGAAGTAGAGATAGTGAACATTCAAACAACTGAGTTAATTAACATGCAGATCAGACAGGTGATGAGAACATTATGGAAAGTGATTAGTCTGCACTGGGAGAAAAGAAAATGTACAAACACAGTTAGATTTTTTGAAGGATGATGTTTCAAAAATTCAATGACTAAAATCCAGACAGAATTGGGCAGGAAACGAAAAATAAAGCATGATAAGCCTATTTAGTTTGGCTCATAAGCATTTGTGTAAAATGAAAGAATATTGTTTCTTACTCCAATAGACTTCCATGATTTTGATTTGGGTTAAGGTATTAATCCCATTCCATGAAAAGTATTTCAATAAATGTGCAATACTTTTATAGAAAGACAAACCCCCTCCCTTCCTATCTTAACTGTACCAGGGACAGAGGAAGGGACCTCAAACTGTAGAAGTTCAAAATAAAGCAAGGAAGGCATTCTGCATCCTTATTGTATAGATGAGTGTTTAAGGGCCTGGTCTTGAAATCATAATATGGACAAACTCATGCCATTCACTACCTTAGTGGTCTATTTCTGAGAGCAGGAACTCTTATGTTAAATCTTTAATGTAAGTGCTTCTCACAAATCTTTGACAACCACAAGAGTACAATGTATATACTTATATATATAGAATATAATTTGCTCTTTTGATAACAGGAAGGATCCAGACTGTACAGACAATCTTGATTTCATGATTTCCCAATGTCAAAGCTTCATAGCAAAACTATGGAATACAAAATAACACAATTTGAGACCAGGCTTGAATATAAAACTGCATGTTGCATATTAAATGTGCTTGACTGCTTTAAAATAATACCAAATTTTCCAGGTCAAAATCCATGCAATTTTTCATCATTCACACTATGATATTGACAAAAATGTATTTAATCAACAGGAAAAAAAGGCTGGGAAAAACACTAAGAAAAATCATTATTCCTAAATTTTATTTGAGAGCATTTTAGTAAATGCTCATTTTCTAGCGGCAGGATTTGATTAAAATGTAAAACATTGAGATTTAGCATATTTATCATTTTCCTTCCTGGTTGTTTCAATAAAAAAAAACTAAAATCCCATGCCCCATTTCCAGCTTAAGTAAGCATCTATACTGACAGATCCCATCATCACACTACTCACACTAACTTTTAATAACTTCCTTATCGACCTTAGAAAGTTTATTCCTCCACAGGTATTTGCACTAAGTTCTGCCTTCCATGGGTACCTTGAAAAGCCAGTGCTAAGGGCAATCACAGATTTCCTTCTCATCTAAGAAGAATGAAGTTTCCACATTTTCCCATGTAAATCGAAGCCTCCCGAATAACTCCATTTAGATCAATGCAGTGATAATTAATATGCAAATGATACACACCTGTTCCCTCAGGATGCCACAGTTTTGGGGTTTTCTCTCAACAGGAATGTGATGGATACAAAGCATACTAAATCTATTTCTGTTTATCACTAAGTTTTTCTGCAAAAGCAACCCAAGAAATGTCTCTGCTTTTAGAAGCATTACAGTTAGTAAGGACCGGGCTAGATACAGATCACCTGTTTCTATTTCATCCATTTATTTGCTCATTTCATCTACCAAGACCTAGAACTCCACAGAATCAGGTTTTTAGCTCCTCTGGAATAGTATAACATAGGAAAATTATTTAGTTTTGACTATATTTTATTTCTTTTTGTGCAGGAAAGACGATCTGTCCTTGTTTACTTCAATGTCCAAGGTATCCTTTATCAGCTAAAGTAGATATGTTTAAAAATCATGATCAATTATGAGTAAGAAATCCCTGGGAAGATTTTCAGTTTCATGTATTGGTTTAAGAAGCCTAAATTAAAAAATGCAGCAATGATGCCATAGATCTTACATACATAATATATTTCTTGCAGCATAGTAATTCCTAACTTGAGTGCAATGAAACTGGTTGTTTCAATACTCTAATAAGAAACGTCTTTTCTAACTTGTGTATGATGTAAGTGATGCCAATGAAGACTTTCATGACATTAAAAAAAAAATCACAATATGAAATAGTACAAATTTAGAGAACAAGGGTTTGAAATGAATAGTTTCACAGAATTGCTGAAAATCTCTCCCCAGAGAACTTCTATTGATTATCCATTTTGCTCCTGAAATTCACAACACAGCTCTGCTTCAGCACACTATGGGACACACCTGGCTTCTGTGGTTTTTTCTCCTCTTTGTGTTCCTACAAATTGAGCAATCAGATGTAAATCATCACCATACTCAGATTTTTGCATCAAGTTTTGTTCTCCTAACTACTAAACAATGTACTGTAAATTATTTTGGCGTAAAGAAAGCTATTGATGCTATTTTCTGAGAGCAGGTTAATTTGCAAACCCAGTAGTATTTTACAAATCCTTTATCTGTTGCAAAAATTATGTTTATCTAACTCATGTTTGCAAGGCACTCTTCAATCATGACGCATATGAAGCACCAGCATCAATTTTCTTCACTGGAACTGCCTTTGGAAAATTGTAATTGTAATGTAATTTCATCACAGTATTGCAAAAGTAGAGAGAACTCAGTAATCTGTGACCGAGGCACTTCAACACCATTTTAAAAAGACCAACTATCCTCTTGTTGTTTGTCACATCATCTGACAAAACCCAGTAATTGTTAAAAGAATTAAAATGTGGACACTTTACCAGAAAAGCAAAAATAGCAGAATTGACTCTTCATGCAATGAAAAGTAGACCACATTAAAATCTAGTTCCACCACTAGAAAATGAAAGGAGTTTGCATATGCCTGAGAGTACATTCCTGTACCAAGTCTACGTGGGCTGAATTTGGAAGACTAATTCACTCACAAGGAGCACCTCTACATACCATTTGCTTCATCATCAGATATTTCATGAAACATGCTTATGTAAACAAAACAACCTTGAGAATGTTTTAGATGTATTTTTGAAATGAAATGTTTGTGTATTTTTCTACCTGCAGCCATGTATCTCCCTTTGGTAATTATTATCTTGTTTCTCCAGCTTTCTGCTGCAACCATTGCTTCACCTGTGTGAGAGGTCACATCCCTCAAAGCAGAGCTGAGCTCCTCTATGATCTGAAATTGCATTTGTCCCCTCCAAAGGATGCTGATGGCAGAGATGCTCCTAATTTTAGTTTAACAGGGAAGGGTATAATGTTGAAATGAATGAGTCTGGTCTTGTGATTTAAGCTAGATAGGGTAGATCTGTGTGACTCAGAAAAAATTAAGCTAAAATGTTATGGAGTTCTAACATATACCGAAACAGCAAATTTTAAAAGTTTTTATGTATGCAATTTTGAGTCTTTTCTGAGAGATAACAAGCAACTCATCAGGAAGCTGTAACTTTTTCTGGTAGGAAAATATTCCTAATTCATTCTTGCAACAGCATCTCTATTGCCTACATAAACAGGAATTAATGGATTCGGCTCCAGAACTCATTTTTTGCCTATGGAGGTCTCAAGGCAACAGGAACCAGCAGTCAAAGAAAAAAACGCTACAGAAAGGGGAAAGCATTATCCTCTTTAAGAGGCTGAGAGAAAGAGAAAGAGCAGCCTAGAGCAGACCACTGCTATGGAGCTCCAGATCTAATGGCACAGCGACAAACAGTGTGTACCCGCTCCTCACTCGCAGGAACCACTCAGAAACTACAAGCACTTGTAAAGCATGATAGACATGAGTCCAACACCTGCAACCACTCTGTGAGAGCTAAATCCTTTTATTACCTCTGATTTTGAAAACATTTCCAAATTACTGCAAAGCTGAAGAATCAAATCTGTCTTGTTAGCTACGGGCGGATGCTTCAAATTTGCTGAATAACCTCACACTAGTAATGTTCCTCACTGACAGGTATCAGGAACTAAACTGTGAAAACAATATTCAAACATCTACTGGATGTCAGAAATGTCAATCACCAAGCAGTCACCATTTTTCTTCACTTATATTTGCTGTGTAGCTCAGCACTTTACAAAATGAGATAATTGTCTAGATCTAGGCTATATTAATTGCAGGCTTTCATTCCTTAAAATGCTGTCGTCTTACAAACCCGGGCAATAAATAAGGAGAATTTATAATTTAGTCACATTCTACCATATATACCTTACTATCTGGCTGGCTATGAATATAAAAATCTTTTATGTTTACATGAGGAGTTTTAAGGAAGTGGCTATCTTGTATCCTACACCTCTTTCACTTATAAAGATGTCTTAAGGGCTTTTATGTCACTCTATCTATCAAATGTTCCACTGAGTTGTGAGTCAATCTTATACAGGAAATATTGGGATTTAAAACCCTTTTTTCAACTAAATATCATATTTACCCTTCTGAACCCATCCTTCTCTTTCTTTCAAATGTCTCGAAGAGTTAGGCTGAATTTTTAAAGTATTCCATTAGCTTCAAGAAAAAGGAGAATTGAGATCTAAAGAAAGTTTGCTTTTAAAATGCTTAAACGCATTTTAAAATTTTATTTTTAGACTCAAAGGATGTACACCTGCACAGCTCATGAACATACTGGTGTATGTTTGACAAAGAGCCACAACGATGACTCAAGGATTGAGCATTATTCATGAGAGCTGAGAGAGCAGGGACTGTTCAGCCTGGAGAAGAGATGTCTCAGGAAGACCTTGTCAATGTGTACACTTACCTCATGGGAGGAAGCAAAGAATATTGAGTCAGAATCTTCACATGCTGCCCAGTCAGAGGACATGAGGTAACAGGCACAAACTGAAATACAAGAATTTCCTCCTGAACAGGAGAAAGAACATCTTCACTGTGACAGTGCTCAACACCAGAGCCAGTCACCCAGAGGGGCTGTGTAGTCTCCATCCTTGGAGGTACTCAAAAACCACCTGAGCAGGACAACAGGGCTGACAAGCTCCTCTGGTGCCTTCCTTCCTACCTCTACTGTCCTATGATTCTGGATTTGCTTTCATGTTTTTGTTGTTTATTTGTATAATGGAACTGCTTATATACGGGTGCTATTTATCTAATTTTTTCATTTTTTTTCTTTTTTCATTATTATTGGAAGTAATGCCTGGAAAGGTGCATAAAGCAATAAACATAATGTATGCACGATTCAGAAGTTCAGTGTTTTTCAAAAGTAAAAGAAAGTCATATCAGCTTCAAATAAAAACAATTTGACTACATAACGGACATGGAGTTGCACTGACAGATTAGAAGAACACGACTAATTTAAATGGCAATGCTGAGCATAAAGTAAGACAGAATAAAGGTTGACTTCATAAAGTCTGAACTGAAGAAGTACTTGCATGAACTTGCTAATAAAAGCATTTACCTTTTCCAGTGTGGCCTTATAGGTAATGAAGGTTTAAGGGACTGCATGTTTTCACTAATCTGATTTTTATATACTTAAAAACAGAGTGAACACAATTTAATCTTTTGATGCAATGGATTTTACACCATACAAGAACTAGAAGACTTTTCAAGCTTGTGTGATTGTAAATTATGTGCTGCTCTCAAAGACAGGCAGCACTGTGAATGCCAGCATTTTTAACAACATAAAAGTCTGTGTTTTATACTGTCCTAGATACCCTGTGTCTAATTATCTTGATACAGAGATTCTTTGTAAATGACCAAAGAGTGTTTCTTTTTCTCTAGAGTCTGAACCTTCCAAGGGGATTAACTGCACTGTGAGAACACCGAAAAACCAAAGTATTCGCAATGAGTCACATATGTGCTAAATGGCACCAATTCTCCAGAACTCCGAAGTACCTAATGATTAGGACATCTCTTGAGAGCTCTTGGACAAGCAAGTAGGTGGCAAGAACATAAGATGGTAACAAAGGAACATCTAATTATCCTAGTATGTATATGCATCACAGACTGAGTGGCCATCCTCTACAGAGAAGGTAAGGCACAATGCAGACAGTGTAAGTACCATGTTTTACAGCTCCACAAGACAAAAACATACACACTAGCATTGCTATTTCAGGGAGAAAAGATGCTGTTGATGCAGATCAATGAAAACAGAAATAACTCTTTGTCCACATTAAAAAAAAAAAAAAAGAAAATGAGACTTAACGTTGATGAAGCCTCAAAACTAACATTTGGTTTCTATCGATGTAACAATGGAATATAATATCGATGTAAAAATGGAATATAATATTCAGTTCTTCCATTAATACATCATATCTCAAGAGCACATTGTAATATGAGGACATGGGAGAACATTTTACAAGTTGGGAACTGACAGAATGAAGGCTTCTTATCCAAGCAAGGGGAAGATTCTGTTGCTAGAAAAAGTTGTAGCAACAGAAATTGTGTTTTAAATAGAGTATGTAGTCTTTAAAATATATACTTCAAGTAAATTTTTCCAACAGTTTTTCATGCAATTTTGTCAGCATCCATAGCAATTTTTTAAAATGCAACTTAATTAAACATGTAAGCCATTAAATATTATTTCGCTACAATCAGAAAAAGTCCACAGGCTTTGTGCACTTTCAGAGTTCAGGGTCTCTGGATTTGTCTGTATTAGCCTGAGCTGATTTTAGCTTGTTTTAACTGTGAGAACAATTCTTTAGCCATCCAACAGTCAAACTGACTTTTGCTTAACTTGTCCTAGCTTAACTTGTACTGAGACTACAGTACATGTTAACTATCTATTAAGTTCATGTACCCATTGAGCAACATTCCATTTTGTACAGCAAATTCACATTGCATATAGCTTTTCTATCATAATTAACCTGGGCTATGAGTGTTAGTGTCATTATAACTGGACTAGTAACAACTGCATTGTACTTGAATTATACTCATTAGGCTTAATTAATAAAACCTTGCATCTGTGTAATGTGTTCTGTGTTAGCCCATAAATTCTGTGTAAAAAAACCCCAAACAACAAACTTAGGAAAAAGCTGTAATTGAGATTTTAGCCAAACATATGTATTCTTATGTGCTTTGTTATTGTATCACAATAAAGAAGGTGTTGATCATAGAACTTCAGTCTTAATATGCTGCATGTTTAACAAAGTTACAATAGTGCCAATTTCAGAAGAAACATTCAGATTATTTGATACTGACCAACAGCATTTTGTCATTTGCTCTAATCCAATTCCACACGTTCTCTCGTAGCTGTTAAACATTTTTCTTTCTGACAAACCACCTCACACACACTATGTCTCTTGTCCCTTCATAACCATGAATGTCTTTCACTTCTCTAAAACAAGGATTCATCTTTTCCCATTCGTTTGCAGGAAACTGCTACAGATCCCAGATTTGTTCACTCATCCTATCCTTCAGGACCCATAAAACCACACACATGAAGGCTCAGTCCCAAACACTTCACTCAGTTCACTGGCTTGGGATTGGGTCAATGGCTAGGAAGATTTTTTTTTTTTTTTTTTGTTACCAAACATCTAATTAAAATTTTCAGTTATTTAAGAGGTTTTTTACTACATGTTGATAAGCATCAGCATTTCTAGAACAGAAAACCCCTATAATCACATTATAGTTTTCAGCTTTCTCACATGAAGGTCACTGGGATAAAATGGAAATGGAGAAATAATTGCAATTTGATCCATAAGACAGAATTACTACCTGATTATATAGCAGGGTAATTAAACTAGACTTAATTGAGATGCTGCAGCATGTCTGCCACTGCCAGCAATGTGCAGTGTTAGCCTGGTCTTGACTAGGGTCTCTGCCTTCATTTCTGTACTGTGAAGGCACTGGCTTTAACAGGACTCTGCATTTTATACTTAAATATACTCCAAACAAAAAAAACTATCTCCTTATCATCAAAAAAATATTCTCCCATGTTCTGGATTGTAGGAGTACCACAGCACTTACAGACAAACTTCAGGAGAGAGCAAATCCCCACACTAAAAAGAGGGAGATGCAAACAATACTGTGGAGGAGCCGTAGAGGTTGCAAGTCATTCCCTAGAGGTACATGGAGTGTCTTTAGCACAACACTACAGCAGTGCTTGACACTTCAAACTCCAGGCTGAAAACCACAATACATACCCTATGAAAATCCTGGAATGGATGGGACTTAATAGCTCTGGTAGCAGAAAGCCTCTGCTTTATATGCTTTGGAAAGGAAATCCAATCCCAATATAAACAATTGAAAAATCAATTCAAATGCCTGTTAAAAGGAAAAGTTTTGCTCGGTTTTGAATTCTCTGCTGCCTCTTAGAAGGATGAGAAGCTATTGCCAGTATCTGTAAAACAAGTTATTGGAAAAGACCACGCAAGTTTAACCACCATTTACACTGCTGTAAAATATTTCCTTCCCACTTATGGAAACCTCAGATCCTGACTGCTACACTTCTAAACAAGATATCCAGTTGCAAAATTAAAGGTCTGAATCTGTTTGCTCCCAAAAGCATAAGTACAACATCGAAACAGATTGTATAATTTGTCTCTTAATTTCCAAATAAACACAGGAGACAATGCAATTAAAATCCGGAATGTAGAAGCACATGCAAAAATCAATTTTTGTTCAGAACAACAAAAGATTTGAACCTGTAAAGAAAGAAGCTAAATCCAACTGAGATAATCAGTGCATGCATAAACTAACAGCTATATCAAACTGCTCTAGTCTCTCCATCTGTGTGAATGCTGTTGATTGGAACTTCCTTGGGAAGAAAGAAACATTTCCAAAACCACCAGCACTCTCTCATTCCTGGAGGCAATGGGTCTCCAGGAAAAAGCAATGCTATCATCTTTCTCCAGCCATTCAGCTGTCTGGCCCTACTTCTCCATGTATAACCTTTCCTTGCAAAACATGCCTTTCCTGCATGAGCTCCAGAAACTCCCAGATCCCCAGAGAATTAAGCTTTGCCATCATCCCTCCTCACTGAGTTAGGGTTCAGGCAGACAGATCACCTACTCTGCAGCTCTCTGCAGTGGTGCTGCAGCCAATACCAGCATCCACCACTGGAGAGCAAACAATCTCACTCCTTTGTGTCACGGTTTGCATCATTACAGTTCTACCCTCATTAAAAAAAGCTGTGATGGAAACCAAATTGCTACCTTCTGAAAAGGCTACGGAATTATGAAATTAAGGGAACTACAATTATATACTCAATTACCCAGTATTGTTATTTTAAAAAGCTGCCGTTTAAAAAACTCAATTCTAAATCATGAGCTGTAGTAAATTACTTCATTGTACATACTAGATCAATTTAAGGTCAAACTAAATTACATTTTAAGTAATTCACTGGTTTTTGAACAAGTCTCAAGATTCTAGTGCAACTTCAGGGTTCAAAAAGTGACTAACCAGATAATAAAATTATCAACCTCAAAAAATTCACATTCATCTCTAAACAAAAGCTTAAACACTCTAATCAATTTCTTTGCTCCAAAATTTAAACAGTACACCATGCTCAAAAGTACTCCAATGCAGGCGTAAATCAGCACAGAAAAACTTCTATCAAGATGGAGAAAAGCAAAAAAGAGTTAAGTTTTGTTTTGTAAACTTACTGGTACTGAGGATGGAAGAACTGTTGAGATATAAAAGCTGAAAATTATGTCTGGTTTTATAAATTCTTAGGCTCTCAAAACGCGTTATTATTACCAATAATTCAGTTAATATATCTGAAAGTGAAATACTTATAAATATTGAAAGTCTTTCTCCATCAAAATTTTCCTATGCTTTCTTTTAACAGTATTTATGACAGAGTATCTTCAAAAACATTGAATTTTTATATTAGGAAGCCGAAATTTCACCTTAGGAAACTATTTCATTTCTGTGAAACTCTAATCTTCCACGGTTCTATGCACATGAAAGAAATTAAATATTTAATACTGCTGCACACTGTAGGGATTCTAAACAAATGAACTTTGTGATGAGAAAATGGCAAAAGAAACTAGAAAATTAGTAATAAAAGAGACCTTGAAAGGACATACATGCACAATCTCTTTCAGGCCCTCACAACACATACAAGTTGCCAGTTAAAATTTTTAATAGCCCAGGCAATACTGAAGATCACAGCATGAGTTCCAAATAGAGGACAACAAAAGTATAAAAGCTTTTTTTAAAAGAGCAGGTGTTTTCATGCAGAAAAAGAACAGCAATAGATAATTCTTATATTTTCACTCCCTGTGGTCCAGTGAATTGCATCAAAACCCAGGTAATACTTTCCTAATGTTCATTATCACATGCAGGATTTATGCTTTCACAAAGAGTGATTATTGAAGCAATTACTGACACCTTGTGCATTATCCAACTTTCCAAAATATGAACTATCCCTCTTTGGTAATACTGTCAACCACTGGCTTCTATGAAGTCTCTTCAAGGTCCTCTAATTTTATAATTACCTGAAGTGCAGCAGTGAGAAACAAGGTATCACGACTTTCCCGATTCAGCCAAGGAATTGACACCGGCAAGGGATGTATTTTATGGACTCTGTCCATAAGCATAAGTATCAGAACTCTGCTACTTGTAGATTTTTTTAAGTCAATTTTAGAGTTTCACTTTAACTTCATAAACCACCTTTGCAGAAACTCTGTCACCAGCCACTGGCTTGCAGCAGAGCTGCACTTTGAACTGTGAATACTAAAGAAGAACAGAAACTTCTCAGCTGACTTTCCTCAAAATATTTCCTGCATCATCTACGTGCCAAATAGCTAGGAATTTCTCAATGAACCAAGCTACAACCCCCTCAGTTAGTAAAATACAGTATTAACTTATCTGTGCCAGTATTTTAGTATTTACAACTTTAACTTATAATATGCAGTCCAGTACCCACTGCCCAATATCCTTTAATGCTGTACCATTCTTAAGTACAACAGATTTGCTGAAGGAGAGAGGTATGCTAAAATTGCCTTTGGTTGAAAAAAAGAAAAGCTATGGGTCATTCCCTCAGATGACAGTGATGAAACTGAAATTATATGAGGTTTTATTCATGATTTCAAATATGTTTGATGTCTTTAGTCCCTATTATCTAACTTCAATTTTTTTCTCTTTTATACAAATATAAAATTAGTACATGCACTATCTAAATTCTCCAGTGTCAGATAAAAATATTGTTAGAGGCATCTAGCAAGTGGCTTTCTTGAAATTTATTGATATAAATACAATAGATATTTTAAACAGGTCACAGAAAAGTGGTCTGCAGGTAGGAGAAATACATTTACTGCAAGAGAAATGCAGAAAGTGCCTCAGTGCTTTAGTGCCTAAAAAGCCGCTGTGCAACTCACCAGCAATCAGGGAAAAAGGCTAATTAGGATTTTAGCTATTATGCATGTTGTTTTGTTCCCAGATATTATTTTGGTGATTTCTAGTCTTACTCTGTACATTATAGCTCACCTACTCTCCACTGCTGTGTAAGACTCAATGAACCTGACTTTATACCAAAGTGGTTAAGGTCTGCTTCACAAACTTTATCTCTCTAATGTTTTGTGGTCTGCATAAGAAATACACAGGTATATATCTGAATATACATAATAGTCCATTTTGTTGCATAATGCACTTTGCAATTTTTTTCTGTGATATCATTAGAGTAAATTATTTTGATTCTCAGCTTGTGGGATAATTTTATAGCTGTACATAAACCAGCAGGCAACTTTATAGAAATGCTAAGCCTTTCCAAAACACAGAACAGCAAATATTAATGATGTCCTACATCAAAACTCCTCCAGTCTTCTCTAAAGCTTCAAAGGAGGTTCAGCATGTCTAGTGTTTGCAAGCACAGCACACAGAAAACCAGGCTTAGATGAACTATCCTGAGAATAAGCATACCAGTTTTTCTAGGATCTTCATTTGCAAAGTGTAGCTATTCCAAGAGACGGAGCTCGATAAATAAGTTACAAACAGAGTTAGTTTTCTCTTCATTCCATTTATCTAAGAAAGAACCTTCAATAACAAGGAGAAACGAACCTTGCCTGCCTAAGGATGTATCTTGTTATTATGTTCCATGTGCTGGGAAGTGACAGGGGCAACATTCAGCACTGAGAATTGATTTTGAACTTGCTCCATGAAACTGCTCTACATTCATGGTTTTTAGATTTAAGTTGGAAAATCAAGAACCACAGGACGCAAGATCCTTTTGAGAAAACTCCTCACGCTTTTTATTATATGCAGTCCTTTGTTGCAAACTAGTTGAAGACTAGAATTCATCTTTGGTGAATTTAAAATGTTACCATCACTTTGGTAACCAAATCAGTAATACTGTATTATTGCTTTATATTCTGCTATCAAGCACTTTGTTTGTATTTAATCATAGCAATTATTTCTATTGTGCTTACCCCCTGTAATTTTATGTTATATAGAATGACAGTTATTTGAGCTAAAACAATTGCTCACAATAATTTGTGTGTTTATTTTTATTGTGGTTATTGTCATTCCAGCTCTCTCATGGCAAGAGCATAGCACTTTAAGTTATGCATATACACTATATAATAACTAAGCTGTTCTTTTCCTTGGGGTTCAACCACCTACTGAAGAAAAAACAAAACACAACAACCATGCACAGAATGAATAAGTAAATGAAAATAATAAGTTATCTTCTTACATCTCTGATAATTGCCAATGATAACTGGAAGAGTAACATGGGAAAATAGCTACCGTATTATTTATTCTTGCATTGAACTACCAGATATATTTGGTTTTTCTTTTGGCAAGGAATGGCTTTTAAAGACATATATATTTACCAGCATGTGTTAATAAGAAACTGACTCCTCCCAAGCTGAATGTGGGCTGAAGTCAGAGAACATTTCTTTTTCTCCACAAACTCTCTCACCCCAGGACGTCCTTGTCAAAATACACTCCAGCACTGCACTGACACTTAAACCACAAAAAGCCAAGATTTATATGGCAACAAAACGATGCCCTTTGTCTTGCCTTCTGACAATTTCACTGTCCTTTTCGTTGCCAGTAGATACTGAGTTCATGGCTTCAGAAATCTCTGGACAATGACTCCAAGATCCCTTCCCAAATTTTAATCTGTACTTCTAAGCCCAGCACTATTATAAGCACAATTTAAACTACTTTCTCCTTGATGGATAAGAGAAGAGAGATATAGCACCTTCCAGTACCTAAAAGGGGCTTACAAGACAGCTGGACAGGGACTTTTCTCAAGTGCCTGGAGCAACAGAACAAGTGGTAATGGTTTTCAACTAAAACAAGGTAGATTTAGATAAGATATTAGGAAGAAATTCTTCAAGAGGGTAGTGAAGCACTGGAAGAAGTTGCCCAGAGAAGTTGTGAATGTCTCATTTCTAGAAGTATTCAAGGTCAGGCTGGACATGGCTTTGAGCCACCTGGTCTAGTGTAAGGTGTCCCTGCTCATTTCAGGGAGGCTGGAAATGAATGATCCTTAAGGTCCCTTCCAACCCAAAAAGATAGGAAAGGGATTGTATCAATATTAGCAATCTTTTATACCGGGTATTAAAAAAAATTATCTTAAACAAGAAATATTGGAAAATGCCTCCCAATGTCAGTCTTTCTAGTTTGTGAAAGAGTACACCAACTGCAAGTTTACTATGGCCTACTTGTATTAACATGTGGAACAAAATATGTGTAAGAAAGGATCCTTAAGACTAGCAGACAAAAGAATGGCACCTAAAAGCTGTAGCTTGATAAATGCAACCCAGAAAAAGGCAAATTTTAAATACACAGATAAAAGAGCAAGGATAGTGACTTACCGGATTCATCTTTACAATCGACATGGATATGCCAAACACTTCAGGTACTTTTCTCTGCTTTGAAGAAGACACCACTAGAGTTACATGGGACAGTAGGTCTTTTCAGCAATTAAAAAAGATATAAAGAGTCGTTTCTAAAACAGTGACTCATGGAAATGTACCTGGGATGACCCAAAACAAAGGATTCTGGTTACTTTTCTCCTACTGAATAAATGTTAACACTGCCAAACAATTCATAGTTTCTCCCGATTCCACAGCAGACTCTTGTGTCCTAGAAAGGCACATTAATTTATCACTACTCCACAGTTTATTTGGTACAAAGATGAATAAGGATTATATCTTAGATATCCAGCTCAACAGAGCCACAAAAATGAATAATTTTAATTTTCATTCATGATACTTTAACCTTTCTTTAACCTCAGCTAGCTGCCTTGCAATTTCTTTCTAGCTCATTAAATATTATTTTGACTTGAATTTGTTAAAAATTAGCTAACTGTACAGACAGGACTTTAATTAATGCACTGAAGTCCAAAATTACTACCCCTTTTCCCCAAAAGTAATAAATCTAGAATCTGTTCTTCTGTAATCAAAAGTCATTCATGTCTCTGAGCTGCATCCTAATTCTACTGGACACTTCCACAAAGTAAGTAACTTCCAGATGGCCACCTTGAAACAAGATCAAAATGTTAAATCATACTCCACATAAACTTAAAATGCACATTTAACTGAACAGTAAATTCTTCTAGCTTAGTCTATATGCTTAAGTACCAGGTCTTAAAATTAAACTCCTGCCATATTCTCAGTGGTGTACTTTGCAGCAAGCATTTGCAATCATTGTGCCTTCCAGTGAGAAATATAATATGGAGCTATCAAATAGGGATAATTAAAGTAAACATAAACCACATAATTGCAGCTTCCTTCACCACTTAAGACTTTAGATCTGGAATACATTGTGTCAAGTTGATTACTTGTCACATAATAATAATGGCTGATTTGATACATTTATACTAATAATCCTCTGGCTTCTTGTCTGATATCACAGATGAATTATGTGCAACAACTAAAGCATAAAATAAAAGGAAATGCATAGAAATAAAAATGTAAAAATAAATCAAGTAAAGCTGCAAAATATAAAGTTTATGGTTACTGAATAAGTAGTGGATTAACACTGAACACAAGAGTGAGTGGTTTTTCAAAAAAAGAGCAAAAATGGGAGACTGAAATCTCAAAGGTCACAGAAGATACAAACCAGCAAGATCATGGTGAGGTACCAGTGGGGAGGGGAGTAAAAAAGAGGGGAGTAAAAAAGCAAGAAGAACAAAAATAGGGCATCTGATATTATTCCAGCAAAGACAGAGCCACTTGTGGGGGGAAATATTGATGGAACAATTGTATACAGCTAAGTCCTTTAGAGACACCTGACTTTGAACCAAGGAGTTTTCAGTAAGGAGTTTCACACCAGTTTAGTAGGCCAGCAACATGATTCAAGGTATCTTTTACTGAAGGAAGAACTATAGTTGAGATAACCTTACCACAACACCCCATGTTAAATAAGAGCATCATTCACCCTCAAAGAACAAGACATAGAATTTTTGACATCAAAACAACATCATTGTGACAACAGAAGTGCTTTATCAGTGAGCATTACTGCAAGTCAAAACACACTATGTTCCATAGCTTGCTGAATGAAAAAATACACAAAATAGTTAAACAGAGAAGAGGGGGGTTGTGCTGACCACTGAAGCCAATCTGCTCTTTTCTGATTGAATGCTAGAGCTAGCAGGATGAAGAATATGGAATTATATGCTGTGGTGGGATAAAAAAAAACGAAGACAAGAGAGAGGATATTTTACATTTGTAAGCAGTAAGATGTTAATTTGACTCACATATCATAAAAATATACTGTAAGAGTATTCCTCTTTCTGCCCCCATCCCCTAAACCCTAGAAAATAGCTTTTCTGTTTCTGCCAGGACAAAGGTCTGGGGCCACAGTGCAAGTCAGCTCTAGGAAAACTCCCAGGTTTAAAAAAAAAAATCTAGCTAGAATAAGGTTTGCAGGATACAATGGGAAGGAACAAACTACTGAATCTTTGAACATGATGTTGAAAACAAAAGGATTAAAAAGTGAATGGGATGTTGTTTGTGCTACAGGTTCCTCAGACTTTCTGTAGCAGTAAATTAATATTGCTCACTGACACAACATCTACACTGAGGAACCTTATCAAGTGAAAACATACAGATTAATATTCAACGCTACTCAACTCAGATTAACCAACTAAGCAAAGCACGGCATGCTATTACTTTTGGTATGGCCATGAACTCAATATACTTTTCAATTCTGTGTTGTTGCACATCAAAAGGAAGGAAGGAAGACATATATCAATGCCCTGGAAAAAATGGGGAGATTTTTAAAATGTCAAGCACCGTTATCTATTTCCTCTAAACTGTGCAGTAAGAAACGGATGTTTTTCCACCTGGTGAATCCTTTACTTTCCCCCCTAGGAAACTCTGGATATTAAAGGAAATTTCAAGTCTATGAAGCACTGAATAGATGTAAAATGCATAAGGGGTATATACAAAAATAGCTGCTCCACTCAGTAAGCATGACAGAAAATCAGTGGCTCATGTATAACATTTAAGCAGAAACCTGATAAATGACCTTCTCTTCTAAGCCAGTTCAAGCATAGAAATATAATGGGCTAAAATAATGGAGAAACACAAATTCATGAATTATTGAAATATTACAAATAAAGTTCACTTTCTGTGAGCTAGAGACTATATATATATATACACATACATTTGTTATTTGGACAAAGAATTTTCACATCACCACTTTAGTATATTTGTAAGCACACAGATGGAAAATATAGAGTAGAACTAAAAAATAAAAGCAGGCTTGACTAGTTTTTAAATTATTGTTAGAAAGGGAAAATGGGATTTAACTGCAGGCAACTGAGCATGATATTCAGCATCAGTTCCCACTCTTCTCAAGAAGAATCCATCATATCAAATGCTGGATATATTTCTCACCTATATTCCTTCAAACATGTGAAAGAAGGGAATAAGCACTTCTGTGGTCCAGTTCAACTTGTCCAGAAGCAAACATGTAAACCAGATCAGACAAATTGTCCCCTTCCAAGCACCTGTTCCTCTCTCTTGCTTCCAAGGAGTCTAGCAGATAATCACTGCTGCAGCTGTAGAGGTGCAGAGAACAGAGTTCTCCATGCTAAATTAGACAAGTCATAATGCATGCAGCACTTTGCAATTTATGCCAGGCATGACCTCAGATCTCCAGAGCAGCGACTGACAGGCAGGTTTACACTGAAAATAGTATTAGGAATTTTCTACTTGCACTTCACCATAAGTGAATACATTTTACAAAGGAGACTTCAAAAAGGAATAATATTTTTTAAAAAAAATAATAATTAAAAAGTTAGTACAAATAATTTAAGAATTAAAATAACTATTGCCCCAGAATATGATCAACTGCTTCAGAATACATGAATGATTTGCTAAAGTATTTGTTCTTCATTTGTTTTGTAAATTATGGAACAAATGTCTCAGAATGAAAATCAAGCAAATTTCATGACAAGCTCAAAATTACTTTTTAGTTTTCTTATTACAAATCTTTCAGAATTTTCCATTTTTCACCTCATTCACAAATCATAGAATCACAGAGTCATAGAATGGGTAAGGCTGGAAAAGATCACAGTGGGTCATCTGGTCCAACCTCCCTGCTCAAGCAGGTTCACTCTAGAGCACATGGCACAGGATTGTGTCCAGACAGTCCTTGAATATATCCAGTGCCCAATATTCAAGCCTATACTTTTCTTTCTTTCCCATAAAATTTTTTTTTGAAAAGAACTTTATTCCAAAATGTGAAGTACAAAACCAGAATTTATTCAGAATCCCATATTAACACCTGAACAGAAGAAGTCCAACATATACCAAAGTAATTTAAAAAACCCAAACAGATAAAGCACAGCTTGTTTTAGCGTTTCAGGAATTTTCTTTACTACCTGAACTTTCTATATACAGCTTTGAAAATATAAAATTTTGCAACGATGAATACTAACATTAGACAATTCTGCTAGTCCCTACAGCTCTATTTGGAAAATGTATTCACACATTAATGCCTCTAGAACAATAAGCAATAAGAAACACTTCTAGCACCATTCAAATAAACCATAACATTTAACCATTAATCATGAACCGCAGACATCTGGAATCCATATATTAAAATTGCGTAAAAAAAAGGTTTTAATATTTGCACTGTTGAAAAGAACATAAGTTACTATATGTCCGTAAATTGATGCCTCCACCAATGGCACCTCATATATGACAATTCATAATGGTACATCAATAGAAAGGACTCATAATAAGGCAATATTAACCCTGAAATTAAGAGTCTTATTCTTCTTGCAAAGATACTCAAAAAGGCTGAAAAAATCTGAATTCACATATCTATTTCTCATGCCCAAGCATGTAAAAAAAAACCCACACAATGATAATCTCTCAACTTAAAACCACAGTACAGATCTTCTACTTGGAAGCAAGAATTATGCTCACTGGCTCCCCACATCCAAAAAAGCCCCAGATAAAACCCCAATACACAGTGGGGGAAAATTAACTGAATTAATCCAATATTCGATTTTATTCCTTTGACAGTTCATAAACAACTATTTTGTGTTCAAGCCCACTGTGATGGACCTGTTAGCATGCCACACAAATATTTTATATCCCATTTGGAATTTTCTCAAATCACTAATTTAACTATTCCGTTTTTCTGTCATTAATATTACTCTCTGAAATGAACAAACTCTTATTAAAAAAATCTGTGTCTAATAAGTGATACATAAGCCTCTTTTATATAAATGATTATCACTTTTTGCCAAGAGCATGCATTATTAGATCTCAAAACTCCTTCATGTTACCTCTCCTGCAGCTACTCTAAGCAAGTATTTTACTGGCACAGTTAAACAGTGTAAGATATCTGGTAAACATCATTTTATCTTGTGTCTAATTGTTCAGCATGAACAACTCTTCTTTCCTAAAACCAGGTACAGTTAAAATAGGGAAATATTTAGAAAATGTAACTGATAAGCTCAACTGAATAATGCATTTATTCTCCCATTGGTAAAATTACACACTAAGCTCAGACTTAATGGCAAGCAGCTCAGTAACAGCTCCGTTCATGCTCAGCTGGATCAGCCCTTCAATTAAATTTCTTTCATTTCAAGGTAATAATCAAAACAGCTGACAATTCAAGTGTTATCTCCACATCCACATGCAAATGCAGTATTTCTTAATTTTCCTTTTAAAAGGAGAACCATGGTTGCAGGAACACAGCCCTAAATTAAGCTATTAAAAAAAAAATATTCTGAACTTCTTGCATGGATGAAAGATACTATTAATGCTCAATTCCACTTTTCTCCATTATATTTGGTGATATTCTTCAGCAGCTTTTACCAATTAAAAAAATTCTTTCACTACTATCTTTAATAAATCACACACAACTTATTCATTAAAAATGAAAGTAATGTTAGAATTGTTCTTTTCTATTTTATTCCCTTACTTCTTCATGGATTTGCTGCCACCTTTTCAGATAAAATATTTTCTCAATACTACTTTTTTTTTTCCCTACTTCTTCCAACACATCCAGGAAGCGTCCTTCAGTGTCCTTAATTTCAGTGTCCTTCAGTCAGAAGACATGAGGAGGCCTTTGCTAGACAGTGAGATATTTACATTTTCATTCAAGTGGAAACTTATATTCTTGCCTCATCCTAAATTTTTTACCACAATTCCTACTGTGAGGCATCAGAAGTGAATATGTCTGAAGCCATTTAGCATCAGCACTGACTAAAGCTTGGCAGATCTTCTCTCAATCTCTGAGTTGTCAGCATATTTTGAAGCTGTTAATACAGGACAATTAATTGCTTAAGCTGAACAAAACTTCTCCAAATTCACCCCTCCCAGATTCACCATGATCTCAGTATTAAGTAAGCAAGAGAGAATAAAGAACACTCATGATGTAAAAGCAGTTTATTTCAAGCAATGGGCAAACCAGAACTGATTTGAGTAAAAAGGGTTTTTTTCTTGTTCTCCCAGATAAATTGACCTCTGGAAAGATAAAACTTACAGCTTTCTACATAACAATATTAAATGATCTTTTAAAAATTCATCCAGGATGGTCCAGTTCCTTCAGAAGCAAACTAAAAAGCTGCTCACTTTAACAGTTAATCCCAATGTGCTGGACGTACAATCCTATCATGCAGCAGGCTTGGCTAAGGGCTGAACCTTGGCCATGATGCCCAACCTTCACCCAAGCACATGCAGCAAACACAAATCCAAACTATATTTGTGACATGTGTGATGTAAAATCAGGGTAAATACCTTCAACATTATAAAAATTCTACCCTGACAAATATTTCAAGGCTGTGAAGTTATCTGACATTCAAATACCACAAATACCAAGGCAGAATCCACACAAAATTGCACCTGCCTATCTCTTCTTTCCAAATCCCGTGGGGACTCTTGTCCTATTCCTTCTATTTTTGTGTGTTCCTAATTTCTACCTTAGCCCAACACAGTGATGCTTAGTCCAACTTTCAATCCTATTTCTGCCTAGCTAGCTAGACATCCAGCTCCCACCTGCTTTCAGCATCCACCAAACCCAGTCTCCAGCTCTAGGATGGACTTTTAACATAAGCTTAGTTCTCCCCTCCACTCAGCACACCAGGTGCTCATCTGAGTTTTTAAAACAATGGTTTATGTCAGGATTTATGAAGTATGGTGGGATCTTCCAACTTGCCGAGGTCTGTAACAGGTCATGCCAGGCGCAGCCCATCAGACACCTCCCTTCCAACTTGCTACACCATATACAGTGAAATCCAAGCAAAGATGAATAGACATTTGTCTCTTGCAAACGAAATAGAAAAAGGCAGAGGAAGCAGAACATGGAAATCTAAAAATGCAAATTCCTGTGATCATTCTCCTGCAATGCCAAGTGTCCAGAAGTGAGCAAGTAAGCAATGAAAAGCCCTAAGCAACACACATGGCTTTTGGATGTGTGTTACATCCCCAGTAATTTGTCAAGTCCTTACTTAAAACAAACCTTATCAGAACAGAAAAAATTACCAAAAAAAAAAAGAAAAAGACTCCTGGGTCTGCTTCTTCCAAAAAAAGTTTCTTATATGCTCCAACAATAAAACAATGACATGATTTTTGAGCAATGCAAAACCCCAAGAATTAGTAATAAGTGATTTTTTGTGTCTTCTCTTAAGAAGCTAATGTGTTACTAGCATCAGAGCTGAAGTTTCTCTTCTCAGAGAATTATTTTCAAGCAAGCAGATTCCCTTTAATCGGTGTATGACCTCTGAATGGTCCAGACATTACAACATACTCCGTCACTGGTATCAAAACCATTTAATTTCTAAGATTCAATTTAAAAGGTCTTGGCTTTTTACTTTCAATTAACGAAACACTTTCTGAATCATTTTAGGAACCATGTTCTGCAGTTAGACAAAGTGCAGCTAAGTGAAAAGTGATGCTATTTAAATTAATTCTGTTTAAAACCAGTGCTTCAATGAAAAATTATAAACATAAGATGAATGTAAGCATGGGAGCTTACACAATTGTTGGTGAAAAAGTATTACAGCTACTGCATGCATAAAAGTTGCAGAAACCACTTGGGAAAAACCTGAAATGCCATTAGGATGATACAACACATCACACAACAGCCTGGGTAATATCAAACCTTTAAGAGAAAACCTTTAATGTTACTTTTTTCTGCCTTGCAGCAAACAATTTAATATCTTCAAATATCCCAGTAACACCCATAGCACTTCAGCAGCTCCATTTTAGAGATTCATATCACAGGTAAGTTGCAATGACATACATTAGATACAATTTTACTATGCATGTTTTTTTCAGACATAAAGATACTCAACTCTAATTCTATTAAGAAACTAATTTAACTAATGTTACAACTTTACATATATAGCTATATCTTTTGTATATATGTATCTTTACAAATATGTAGCTAATTTCCTTTCTTTTTCTACTTTCTTTTCCTGGAGATTGTTTCCCAGTTTTCCCTTTTCAGACTACCCAGAAGTTACAAAGGTTAATGATAAAATTAAGAAAAAAACCTATGGCTGAATATTATGAAGTCATTTATAATTTTCCCAAGTCCATCAGGGAAATGTGCCTTTAAGGCTGTTCACCACTTGCTCTTCTCATCAGACACATACATTAAACTATCTTTCACCTATAAATCCTTGAAAAGCCTCTGGCTGTAAGCAACAGTTTGTATCTACAAGATTTTTAGCTTTTCTAATCTATTGTGATATCACTACCAGGGAAGGTGATAAGTGTCACATAAAGGGAAACAGAGAGTGAGCAGAAGTTGAGGGCCTCATGACAGTAAGGTGTGGTTAGGACTGGAGATCCTACTGGTGACCTTGCAGTGTTTTGAACCTTGAAGCTTTTTGATCAAATGTCTCTCAAGTATTACAAGAGCTACTCATCTATCCTCAATCTTAAACTCTTAACACCTTAATCACTTGAAATAGAACACAGGGTATACGATGCTTCAGGAGATACATACTTCATCATTCAACAAAAATTTGGGTTTTCTTTTTATTTTTCTCATTTCACAAAGCAGATGTATTTTTAGAGCAGCAAGTTATTAGATTGATGGTATTTCCATTTGCTTACTGTAGTAATTAAATTGCACTGACATTAAACTGTTTTTCTCAACAGGTTTGACCTTACGAAGGTCTCACTGGATGTTAAAGTTTTCTTTGACAACAATCCTTAGGTGTCATCCAGCACATTAGCTACTGTATTCATCATGGGAATTGAGACAATAAACCAAATATCTTCTCTTTAATCAGTATTTTCCCCTAAAACACAAGGTTTAGCATTTTTTTTGCTTATTTATCAGTCTTGATTGTTTTTAAGGTACTAACAGCTCATTTCAATACAAATGGCCAGGTCAAGAAGCCAGCTTTGTACTAGAAACATTTCTTTTATAATGTCTTTGAGAAAAGGTTGCTATGTTATTGAACACTTTGGCTGGGAGCTGTAAAGGCAAAGCTGAACCTCCCCCACAGTTCATTACCTTCAGGAGTATTGATTCCCAGATGAGACCACACTCACCATTCAATGTCAGCTCTGCTGACTCCTACTAGTAGATCTCAACCGGCTGTGAGAAAGCAGGGACACAGTAGGAGGGATGGGAAGATTAGGGGACAAGCAAGAAAAACAACAGGAGTAACAGGCAGTGAAGGCAGAGATGCAAAACTACTTTGGAGCATTATCACCTAAAATAAGTGGCACTTCATGAACTCCGTGACCAGCCATCCCTGGTCAATAAAGCAGCCAATGCCACTTTATGGATACAGACCCAGCACACCTTTAGGCTTAATCCTCAGATCAACAAAACAGGGAAACCATTTCTCTATGACAAGCATGTACTGAAGATCACACAGACAAATGCTGATAAATCTCAGCAATGTGTGTCTCGCTCATAAAATTTTATTTGAAAAAGGTTTATTTTCCAGTTGGCAGCTTTAGGGTATTACCAGCAAAAGATATTGTTGTCAAATAATTGGTCACACCTACTAAAACAAATGCGGTTAAAATACAAATACAATATTAGTTTCACTTACTCATAAAAGTCAAAATGTAGAGAAGTATTGAAACAAAATTTCAGGTTTGCTAGCCTCTTGAAAAATAAACAACAAAACATATGTTTAAATAAGCAGGTCCCAACAAAATGTAACAGCAAGTTTTCAAATGGATGTTCTGCACATACTTACAGGTTGAGCAGACTAAGAGTGCTCTCGCCACAAGCTCACTGAGTAACCTCCACTTCTGCCTCACTCGGGAGGTGACAACTGGGATGAGAATCTCTGCAGGGACGTAGAACTGAATCGAATACGTCACAAAAATCCCAAAGGAGTACAGAATTTTCACAGACTGATACAACCTGTTGAAAACATTTACAGTCATGTAAGTATGTAAGCTGCAAATTCTTCATAAAAAATTAGCTTGATAATGGCCCTAAGGAGATATATATATATATATATATATATATATGAAAAAATTTTCCTCCAGCAAACATGGATAATTTAACTGCCTAAGAAATTGCAGACGACAAGCCAACCAGAGTAAATCTTCCAATAAAGTGCAGACTCCTTACCACTGTCACTTGTGGTGAGTAAACAAATGACAAAGAGCTATCCATGCCTCCAACAGTTTTAAATTTAGATATATTTTTAATTTGTGCTGCATTAACTACAAGCATTTGTCATTGCTTGCAGCAAACTGACAGAAGTATGAGTCTCTTTGCATGATTTTCTGTCAATGGACATTATGAAAATTTTGGGTGAGGGCTTGGTTCACTTGCCATAGGGCGTTGTGTGTTCACAAATGGGAAAGGGAATATTTCTCATAAACAACCTGTTTTAGCAGAAAATGATGCCAAGCAGACCAAGCACTGAAAACCTTGGTTTCTGCTTCAGTCCTTAAAAAGATGTTTAACTGAAGCAAAGCCAACACGCATAAGTAAGAAAACGAAAAACAGCAGCAAGAGTAGGGAAAGAACAAATAGGATCTTGATCTCTGTATCTCTCAAAGCCTGGCAGGAGTCACTTAAAGCATTCTCTCTTTGAGTATCATAGTCTGTATCTGCATTAGTAAATAAAATCCAGCCAGGACTGCTTTTGGCCCATTATCCTGTGGCCAAATGGCACGGTATGGCAAAAACTGTATCTGTACAGCTCAGCTCTTTTCTACCACACTTTCTATGATTCTATGATATGACAAAGAAAAGAAAAATAAGCTTCAACTAAAAATACATTTTGACTAGTAGATCTTAAAATTATCTGTATCAAAGGTTTGGCCATCACTGTACACAACTCAGGGAATCCCCAAAGGCAAATTCAAATGGACAGAAAAACTGTTACATCAATTTACATGTTGACATGATGGTGTAGCCAGTTTAGAAGCTGCTGCTTTTGCGACACACATCTTTTTGGCTGCTGAGCAGCTTTTAGAAACTTAGAGGGAACAAGAGCTCTGCAACACTGTCCTTATTCCAGAAACTTAGACAGATTTTAGCTGGTTAAATTTTAGCTGACCAGATACCCAGAATTCTCCTCTACTCCTCAGACTTCAGACTGCCCCAAGCCTTTACAAAAGTAATTTCTAAAATATATTGAAAAATAGGATTCAAAATTTTAACTACACAGTAGTTCAAAGTAAGCGTCTCCATTACACTATGTTTCTACAGCTCTATGAGGATTAAAACTTTCCAAATTAAAAATTTTTTATATTACTGAGGTGATTTTACTAGGAATTTAATATTATATTCCAATCAGAAAAAGATGACTCCTTAGGCTACCTTTTAATAAAAATCTAAATCATTCATATGTGCTAAACCTCTTTTCAATTCTACATTTTAGATTTCATTATACCCATTTTAAGGGTAGAAACATTGGCAAATAGTGCAACAAAACTCGCAGAACAACACAGCTAGACCAAACAGCAATAATTATGTGACGTTTTCACTTGAACCAGTCCCATATGAAGTCCTGTCAAATTTCAATACTCCAGTGTTTGTATGGTCATTAACCTTTGGGATTCACAGTAGGGGAACTACTGCACAAAGACTGTCACCTGTATCTTAACAAAGAGCAGATGGTGGAAAGAACCTTCACATTCAGCCTCAAGAAGACAAGAACCCAGACGAGAACAAAGAAGAAATTTTTTACTGTGAGGGCAGTGAAGCTGTGGATGCCCCATCCCTGGAAGTGTTCCCAGCCAGGCTGGATGGAGCTTGGAGCAACCTGGTCTTGTGAAAGATTTCTCTGCTCATGGCACAGGGATCAGAACAGACAATCTTTAAAGGTCCTCTCCAACCCAAACCATTTTAGGAATCTATGAGACCCGAACCAAGGACACTACCAAGTACTAAAGCCCAATTTCTAGAATTTACATCTGCAATTACTGAAAACTACTCTTTTAAGTCCATTTTCAACATATTCTAAGTAATATATTATGCTGAGTGACAATTCGTGCTTCCAAACACCATCTAAAATAGAACAGCACCAAGTCATTTATCCAAAAGCACCAATCTAGCAGGAATTTTTAAAGAATATGAGCAGTCCTCTATTTAAATTCAACTTAAGAACTTAACCAATCTAGGGCCTGTGTATGCTTTCCAGTCAATTCACCTGTGAGGACATCAAATAAAACTCAAAAAGCAGGAGAACTTTAATTTCATTTTCTTTAGCAGAAAAGGCTTATTGTTAAGACAGGGGTTTTCCAGCTGGAATTAAACACATAAGCCAATTCCCACCACTTAGATACATTCCAGGCTCTTTCACCTGACTCTTCTTATAAAAGAATTTCTCTACTCCTTTCAATTTCTCTAGTTCAAACTGACAGCTTCCTGGCTTTTCATGTGAGGATCAAATAGCAAAATACTGTCCTAAGGTTCACCAGAGATTTGTTTTGCTAGCCCAGTTAATTGCAACCATTTGTCCCTCAGTATTGTATCAGGTAGACCCACAGTCCTGCACAGCAACAGCATCGTACATCACAATCCCTGAGTGCACCACTGAGCGGCTTCTCCTAATTTTGTCTGGTGCTTTGGGGTACTCTCCAGGGTAAGACAAAAACAGATGACTTTGTTAACTGTGGATATGTGCCCTGAGTAGCTTTCAGATTATTACACTTATAATGCCAATTTCCAACCCTATAGAGTACCAGTTTCCATCTCTTTTATTATCTGTTTCCTTGCATTAGGCCTGCAAAGCCATCAGGACAAATATCATCATCATCACATCGGCACTGTAGCCAAGAGCTATTTGAAAACTCGTACGTGAACAGCTCTGTTAGACAGCAGGGATGCTGAATAAAGTCCATTCTGTTGCTTGCATGAGCACAATAAAAAGCAACAGTTGAGTAGCAACCTTAGCTTATTCCACATTCCTCTCACTCCTAGTTTTTTAACAGTACCTCTCTTAAGGCACAAACAAACCCAAAGCCACCATTTAAAACAAGCTTTTCACTAATCTTATAAACAACAAGGACTGCCATGTTATATTGGAAATAAAAGTATTTTTCCTTTCAGCTGCATCACATAGAATACATACAGTAAACATTTGCAGATTTCTGAGGGGTTTTTTTAATGTCAGAGAAGCACAGAACAGTTTGGGTTGAAAGGAACCTCAAAAATCATCCAGTTCTAACCTTCCTGCCACGGGTCGTATCTTTCACTAGATGAGGTTACTCAGAACCCCATTCAGCCTGGTTTTTAACACTTCCAGGGATGGGCAGTCCACAACCTCTCTGGGCAACCTGTTCCAGTGCCTCACCACCTTCACAGTACAGAATTTTTTTCCTAATTTCTACTCTAAACCTGCCCTCTTTTAACTTAAGGGCATTCTCTCTTGTCCTATCACTACATGCCCTTGTGAAAAGTCCCTCTCCAGCTTTCTTGTAAGCCCCCTTTAGGTACTAGAAGGTGCTCTAAGGTCTTCCCAATGCCTTCTCTTCTCCAGGCTGGAAATTCCCCAGCTTCCTCAGCCCGTCATAGGACAGGTGCTCCAGCCCTCTGATCATCTTAGGTTGTCCTCTGGACTTTTTCCAACAGGTCAACATCTTTGTTGTGTTGGGGGTTCGAGTGCTGGATGCAGCACCAGAGCAGAGGTCTGGTCACACTAGAGCAGAGCAGAGCAGAGGGGCAGAATCCCCTCCCTGGTCCTGCTGCCCACACTGCTTTGGATGCAGCCCAGGACACAACTGGCTTTCTGGGCTGTGAGTGCACATGGCTGGGTCATGATGAGCTTTTCATCCACCCCCAATCTCCCCAGAACTACTCTCAATCCACTCTGCTCAGCCTGTACCTGTGCTTGGGATTGCCCTGCCTTGCACTTGGCCTTGCTAAACTTCCTATGTATGTACAATAAAAGGATATAAATATATATGATGACCAATATTCCCAAAAATCAGAACCACAGTAAAGAAAGAAAAAGAAA